>JAULBY010065986.1:0-33032 GCA_032358315.1 Ophiocytium majus | reverse complement strand
CTGGCGCCATTGCCGCCCCTACCGCTTCCCCTGCGTGACCCTGGCGGTGGCGGTGCTGACGCAGCTGCTGGTGCAACCGCAGCAGACCCCCAGCAGAAGCTGGTGCCTGTGGCGGCAGCGCCAGGCGTGGGCGCTGCCACCGAACGTGGCGAGGATGCTGGCTTGCTTGCCCTTAATGTCGGGCAAGTGCCCCGATGACCATATTGGCCAAGGCTGCAGCGCCCCACGGTCTCATTCGGCTGAACTGAGTGAAGTTATTTCCGGAGCGTTCTGCAGCCCAGAGACGGCCGCAAAGTGCGCTTTTCCACCTGCAGTAAATGTTCATGTGTTGCCTGGCCCCAGAGGGTGCTTTGTAGGCTACTTCCCTATTACCTTTACCCCCCCCCCAAAAGGTTGAAACTGGGCGTCCCTAACTGCTTTACCTCCCCAGTTTTTACTGGCCGATCCTATTTTCTTTAGGGGGAAGAAAGTAGGCACTATACGGTATACAGATGAACGTATTCATACGGCAAATACGGCGTATATCGCGTTTTTGGGCGTAGAAATACGCCGTCTTTTGTATAACGTATACAATACGTTATACGCCGTCACCCACCACTATCTTCAACGCATGCATGGCCTCACACCTGAGCCATCTGCTATGCTGCACGAGGTGGAGGGTGCCATTGCCGCTATTGCATGGCGGGGGACCCTGGTGGCGTGGGTGAACGGCAGGGGCGGAAAAATTATTTGACGTGCACAGGGTGAGGCGGTGTTGACACCAAGTCACTCTGTCCACATCGAATAATTTCTCCCCCCGGCCATTCGCCCACGCGCCCAGGGACCCCCTCGAGGCAGTGGCGGTGATGGCGCCCTCGCCCTGAGGTAGCACCCACAGCACCCACTTGAAACTTCAACTTGTACTTCAGCACATGTAGTGATGGGCCACAGCGTATAAACTTTTCATTATACGCCGTATAACGTATATAAATACGGCGTATAACGTATGTGCATGAACGTATCTATACAGGGATTACACTGTATACTGCGTTTCCGGGTGTAGAAATACGTACAAATACGCCGTATTTTGTAGAACGTATAAATACATTATACGCCATGACCCATCACTAAACGCATGCGACGCCAACTCACCCTGTCCACATCAAACAGCTTGACCCCTCGGCCATTTGCCCAGGCCACAAGCGATCCTCTCCACGCAATGGCGGTGATGGCGCCCTCCCCCTCATGCAGCACAGCACCCACTACAGACTACAACGTCAACACATGCGTGGCGCCACATTTAACACCGACTCACCCTGTCCACGTCAAAAAGTTTAACGCCCCTGCCATTGGCCCACGCCACCAGGGACCCCCGCCATGCAATGGCGGTGATGGCACCCTCCCCCTCATGCAGCACTGTCTCCTTGTGCCGCAGCCACCCCTTCTTGTTGAGGACCAGCTGCAGTTGAAGTTGGGCCAGCAGGAGTTGAAGTTGAGCAGCAGCAGTTGGAGTTGAGCCAGCAGCAGTTGAAGTTGAGACAGCAGCAGTTGAAGTACAGCCAGCAGCATGCGCATTCGGCAGCACTACCAGCAGCAGCAGCAGTAGAGTTTGGCGACAGCAGCCGCAACAGCGCTCAGCAGCAGCAGTGCGCGGCAGCAGCAGCAGCAGCAGCAGTGCGCGGCAGCAGCAGCAGCGCCACCAGCAGCAGCAGCAGCAGCCGCGCGAGCAGTGCAACGAGTAAAGTGTCCAGCATCACAAATCCCCTACCACCGCATGAAACACTATTACTAGTAGTGACGGCCATACGCTTCTTGGGGTACCTTGCATACATACTTCAAAGTACGAAGTACATGCACTCCAAATACAGTGGCGCCACCGCTGCATGAAATGGTAATTACCACACACTTCAGCACACACATACAGGAAGTACAAGTGCTTCAAGGACAGCATATGCTTCAACAGCATCAGGCATGTGCGCTACCGTGTGCCCTCAATGACCTCCGTTGTGTTGTGATTCGGTAAAAACTACTCCCAGTACTTCGACGTACTCCAAATCTGGCATAACTGAAGTCCAGCGCGCGCTTTCACAAGCATGTGTTTGTGGCGGACATGCACGACTGCTGATGTAGCTTCTTGCACTGCCGTAGTACCTGTGCAGATGGCTTTTGCTGCGGCTCTCTGGTAGGCGCACTTCGCAAGCCCTGGCAAGAGTGCTGGCAGAACTGCTGGCGAAATTGCTGGGCACACATGCTGTTGTACTCTGAATCATCCCTAGCCCTCAAGGACACTGACCGGCGCGTGTAGGTGTGGGGGCTGTCTGGTGCTTCTCACCAGGTGGACAAATCACCCCATAGGCTTCGGCCCTGACATTTTGCCCCAGCCACGGCAGTATCTGGGCTTAGCAGCCTTTTAGGTTCTTTCACTTGACAACGACCCGTGTCACGCGTGTGGCATGGAGGATCTCTCCATGTGAAAACTCAATCTAGGAATGATAAACTCTAGGTCTCCCGACCGGTAGGGGGCGTCACCCTGGACGGGCCCGTGCAAGGGGGTGAGCACAGCAAAGATAGCGCCTACGAAGGCAGCAAATCTCGCATGTATGCACCGACACGGCTCACCATTTGCTCAGCACTGTGCCACCTGTTTTCAACCCGGGAACTGCTGCTGTTTTCAACCCGGGAACTGCTGCTGTGGCTGGCTCGCAGGACTTGGAGGGACGGCTGCGTGACCACGCCCGCGTTGCCAAGGCCACCCTACAGGGCGACTACGCGCGGGAGAGGAGCAGGGCGGTGTCAGCGGCGGCCGCGGCGGCGCGTGCCGTGTTCACCAGCGCGCCGGAGCTGGAGCGCCTGCGCCAGAGGTGAGGGATCGTTCTGTTTTGCATGGAATGTTCCTGCAGGAATGGATTAGTGTTGACGGCTGTGTACGTGTATAGTCATGTTCACAGGCGCGCCGGAGCTTCAGCGCCTGCGCCAGAGGTGAGGGGATTGTTCTGCGTGGAAACTTCCCACAGGAATGGAACAGTCTTGGTGGCTGCGTACGCGTGAAAGCGCCTTATGAAGTGCCGAGTTGTGACGGCATTGGCCATGTGGGGAAATTTAGACAGTTTGCGCGTGTTCTTGCGACCTGCGCCATCGCGGTGTGAACACGTTATTCAGTCACTGAATTCATGAACAGCAAAACCTAACTAATTCAGTTGCTGAATACGTGAGCACTGGTAGAACACAAACTCCCTTGCGCACGCTGCTGCTGTCCAAAAGACTGTGCAAACAGCAGCTTGCACGTGCACTTGGCAAGAAGCGCCCACAGAGCTGTCACGTGCATCTCATGATCAATTCCATGAACACATAGTTCACTCACTGAATTCATGAACACTTGAAAAATCCCGTGCACAGGCTGCCGCTGTCGCGGGCGCAGCTGGAGGCGGCGTGGGTGCCGGTGGCACGGCTGGTGGTGCGGACGGGCACTGAGCACCTGCGCGGCTGGACGCTGGCAGCAGACGACGAGCAGTCGGTGCAGCAGCAGATACAGCAGGTGGGTTCTGCTGTTACACTTCCACATGTGCGTTGTGACTTCACGCATATCTTACGGTATATGGTGCCAGGCGTGTGCCATTGCTTTGTGTGCGCTGGCATGGGTGGGCCCTTCCACGCCCACAAGTGCAATTAAATAATACCACAAGAGTGTGTACACGTGGGCTTCAAAGTACTGCTAAGTACTACGTGGTATTTTGTAATGTAGTCTCTAGCGCCTGTATCATTTCCACATGCCACAAGGATTGGAGCAGTCCGTGGCGTGACGCTTGAGGACGAACCCCAGTCCTCGAAAGATGCCTGGGCATATAAAGCGTCTTTGGACTTGTCCAAGGGAGTGTGTGCCGCAGGTGGAATCTGCTGTTCTTGAGAAGCACACGGTGGCATGATGGGATTGTTGTTGTTTGAACGAAACCACGAGGCGTGTGCACACAGAGCTTTTTCTTTTCTTTTCTTTTTTGTTGTTCAGTTGGTCATCATGGATCCGCTGCCATCCTCAATAGTGGATTGGAGAAGTGACTCTTGAAGGACAGTACATGTGTGTATGGAAAGCCTAACTGAGAAGCAGCTATTGCTGAGCACACTGCTGGCTCTTACGCACTGTGTTTGTTGCAGCATTTTCTTCGGGTACAGCATACCCGGCTGTGTTCACGGCACAGGCTTGCAGCGCAAAGTATGCACAGGCTCGCACCGTAGTACGAAGCTTGGAAACTTGCTAGTACCGTGTGTTACTGCACGCAGCTAATGGCTGACAAAGTGCGGCTGCTGCTGTTTACTCGCTGCTGTTGTGTCTTCTTTTGCCGACACTGCTGCTGCTGCTGGCGGTGCTACCGCTGTTGCACTTGCTGGCTCTGGCTCTGGTGAGCAGTTCACAGAGGTGGAGTGGGCGCTGCTGCTGAGCCGCAACGAGATGGCGGAGGCCCAGCAGATGAGCGCCACTGCGCAGGAGGAGACACGCAGGTATGCGTGCTCAGCAGCAAAATCTGCCATGCTTAGCAGCAAAACAGCCGTACTCAGCAGCAAAAACTGCCGTGTTCACCAGCAAATGCTGCTGTGCTCACCAGCGAAACCTGCCGTGCTTCGCAGCAAAAACAGCTGTGCTCAGCAGCAGAAGCAGCCGTGCATTTTTTGTGCGTGTTTACCGGCAGCAGCATGTGCTTGTGACATGTATTGCAGCAGGAGGACGCATAGCAACCGCCTGCGAACTTGAGCATTGCCCACCGGCCGGTCGGTGACCTCAACTTCAACTCTGTTATGTACTTCAACTGTGTGAAACAGGGCGCACGATACGGTCGCGCGGGAGCGGCAGCGCGCGGAGCAGGCCATGGCCGCTAGCCGACAGGTCAGGGCCTAGCTTTCTGCCCCCTAATGCTGAGCAGGAGCCCCTATGCTTGCGCTACTGTGTAGAGGTCTAGCCTGTTGGCCGCTCAGGCCTGCTTGCAGCGTTCCCTGTTTTTGGCTGTGCAATGCAGTGGGTATATCTACTTCAGGGAGGGCATGGCCATTGCTTCTTGCTGGCTTGCCTGACTTGCATTATTGCAGCCCACAAAGACCTTGTGTGTTCTGGCACCTCTGGAGCATCAGGGCTGCTGCGGCCGCGCCCACGCAGTGCTGTGGTGCGCTGCTGGCACTGAACGTTCCCTGGAGTTGAAGTTGATGACAAATCTGCTGAGCACCTGCTGTGACACCCAGCACCACCCTTCAGGCACACGCATGTACTTCTAAGTACTTCTGAAAGTATACATACTACTAGGAGTAGTAGCATACTTGGAGTATAGTACTACTGTAGCAGTATACTTGGGGTATACTACTAGTAGTACTGTATGTACTTATTGAAGTAGGCACCATGTTTGCACTCTGCACAAAAGGGCCGCAAACACACAACTCCGCCCTGGCTACGGTTTGAAAAACGTTGTGTGCGCGTGCGCGTTGGCCAAAACAGGCAGCGGAGGAGGCAGCGAGGGCGGTGTCGGCGGCTGAGGCGCGCGCAGCTGCCGCCACAACGGCGGCCGAGAGGTGGGACGCTGAGCACAAGCTTGCTTTGTGCTGAGCAGCTGTTGAGCTGTGCTGCAAATCAATGGCATCGCATGTGGCACAGTGTGCTAGTGTGTGCAAGTGCGCTGTGAGCTGGCAAAGGAAAGCTTGCAGGCGAATTCCTAACAGCCAATCTAGATCTACCCCTCCCGGACAAAATTTGGCGTGCATCCGTGTACCGCAAACTCTTTCGTTTGACCGGGGCAGGTCGAATTCCTATCATCAAGTCGTAATGGAGGCGCAACAAGGCAGCAGACAGCATAGCATATTTTCATGCCCCAGACCACATGATTCCACACAACACAGAAGCTAGGGACCCGCACATCCTGCAACCGCTCTGCAACCAAACCGTGCACTAAGTGCCCCACCCCGTCCCATCACCTGACTGCCATGCCTCCAGGAATGCGGCAAAGGCGGCTGTGGCGGAGGCATCGGCGCGAGAGCACGCTGCGCGCTCCGCACAGGTGCAGGCGGCGGCTGATGAGGCCGCTGCCGCCGCTGCTGCCGCCGTACAGCGGGCAGAGTCGCGTGTGGACGCCGCCGCCACCGCCGCTGAGAGGTGCGTGCGCCGCTGCTGGCTGGTCAGGCGGCAGGGCACCAGAGCGCCCAGCCCGGGCAGTATGTAATGATGTGGTGTCGGCCACGTTGATACATGCCATGACCACCCATGTTGTTGACTTTATCAGTTGAAGTTGAAATTTGTGTGCTAATAGACAAATGAGGGCATGTGCGCACTGGTACAGACTACGGGTGGCTGTGTCTGGCGGGTAGGGTGCACCCAGCAGTGTGAGGTGCTTGTACGCTTCGAGGGCGCGGCGCCAGGTGACGCCATTGATGAATTAAGTTGACGTTCACAAGTTGAAGTTCCCCAGGGGTGCATCGCAGCTGCCGCATGGGCGCAGGTGCCACATTTGCATCAACACCCTTGTCCTCCCAGCTCAGCTCCTGACAGCACCCATCCACCACATGTCACCTGCCCATTCTGCTGTTGCCCAGGCTGCAGCACACATCCACATGCCATCTGGCTTTTTCTTGTCATGCAGGCTGCAGCGCACATTCACCACATGTCATCTGCCTTTTTACTCTGTTGTGCAGGAACGCGGCCAAGGCGGCTGTGGCGGAGGCGCACGCCCAGGAGAATGCCGCCAGGGCGGCGGCCGCTCAGGCGGCAGCAGACACGGCAAGGGCGCAGCTGGATGAGGAGAGGGCTCAGGCGGCCGCAGCGGCGGCTGCTGGTGTGGCGCCCATGGAAACGGATGAGAACCAGGTGTGTGTTGAGGGGAGAAAATGCGCTGGCATGATGGCTGGGGTGGTGGCAGTGCGGCAACTTGCTTGTGCCTGCGTTTGGTGTGTTGTGAGGGGTGGCTTGGGTACTCACGCGCGGTGGTAGCGGCTTGACTTCTGTTGCTAAGGGGCGTTGCATGCCTACAATGCCTGAGACAATCAATTGCACTACATTTCACAAATGATGCCTCAGAACACCACCCACACTGCCACGCTCTCTTTGCACCACCACTACGTGCAAGCGCCCCGCCACTTGTTGCACCACACCACTGCCGTGAGCCAACTGCTTGCACGCCCGGCTGCTCACCCGCTGCCCACCAATGAGACACGCCGCACCCCACCACGCCACAGGCAGCCACGGCGCCATCTCCGGCGCCGCCGCTGCTGCCAGACCACTCACCCATCCGCCGCAAGCGCCGCGCTCCCCCGTCGCCGGTCACCGACGCCCAGCAGCAGCCCGCGCAACGCAGGGCGCGCCGCTCGTCCGCCGCCGCAACTTCAACAAAGCCAACTTCAAATCTGCCTCAAACTTCAACTCTCACCGCGGAGGGAGCGCGCGCGCTCAAGGTGGCGGAGCTGCGCGCGGAGCTGTCCGCGCGGGGGCTGCCGAGCGACGGCACCAAGCCGGACCTGTTGGCGCGCCTGGTGGCTGCCCTGGGCGCTGGCGACAGCGGCGGCGACGGCGGCGACTACAATGCGCTGCAGGACGACCCCGAAGTTGACGGCGCGCGGCGGGACGAGCATGACCGGCTCGCGGCGCAGGCGGAGGCCTCCGCGCAACGCCTCAAGAAGCGGCAGTCGGGGGTGGCAGCGGCAGCGGCGGCGGAGGAGGATGGGGCAGCGGCGGCGGCTGCGACAGCGGAGACGGATGAGGAGGAGAAGGCACGAAAGAAGCGGGAGGCGAAGGAGCGCGCGCGCAAGTGGTTTGCGCAGGGCGGGGCGAAGGAGGCTGGGAAGGGCGTGTGATGGCTGAGGTTGGGGTGATGGGAGTGCAAGTTGGAGGGGGAATGGGCAGGTTTTGGCTGCGGGGGGGGGGGGGCGGCGGGGCGGTGTTGCGGAAGCAGCAGTGCTTGTTGGGCCACCAAGTTGCGGTTGCAGCAGGCGCAGTGCCAACAAAGTCAGGGTCGTGGTGAGAGAAGCGAGGAATGCCTGCCATGACGGGTATTCCAAATGCAGCAGCAGTGGGGGGGTCGCTTGCACATGGGCATGGCAACAGCGGCTGCAGCGCAGGGTTTACCTTTTCTGCCGCGACCAGCGGACGTTGTGTGCTGGCTCCTTATAGGCTTGCCAGCGTACACTGGGCGGCATCACAGGATGCCAGAAGTAAGTGGGCGCTTGCATGTGAGCCTACCATTGCGCGTGCGAGGCAAGCACCAGTACTGCCGCATCTGCCACTGCAACACCGGGGGCATGTGCGCACGCCAATGGCAAAGAGGCTGCTCACCACTGGTAGTGATGATGCCTCGCTGCCGCTCCTGCTGCGTCTCTCTTCTGGTAGTGGCTGCTTGTCCGCTCTATGCACTGCTGCTGGCCGTTCACTGCGGCGCTTATTACTGGGCGCTGGCAATAGTCAGCCGGGCAGCTGAGGGGTGCACATGCACTGCCATGCCAGAGCAGTTGCGCATGCACTGGCAAACATCATGCCGCGCATTGCCCCCTATTTTTATTGCATACATGTGCCTTGCGCCTACAGTAATGACCGCATTGTGAGGCATTAGCTAATCTGCTGATGAAATAGCACCTTAACGGGCGGTGCTACTTGCTGCCTGCCGCCCTCTTTGGGGGCGCAACTGAGGGGGGAAAGCGCGAGAAACAGCAGCAGCAGGCGTCACTTCTTCCCATGTCTTGCAATGGTGGTCTCAGATGGGGCTGTGACCTGTTGCTGGCAGACATCATTTCCCTTGTCTGGCAATGGTGGTCTCTGATGGGGCTGTGACCTGTTGCAGGCTTGCCAAGTCGCCTTGTTAAATTATGCTGGTGTGGCAGGTGTGCTGACAACAGAGTGTTGGGCCACCCCCCTCCTTGCGGGTGACTGGTCATATTCGACTCAAGGCAGTGTACTTCTTGGAACTACTTCAAGAAGCACCGATAGGTAACATACTTCAAGTAGCCGGTAAGAACATGCCCTCGTGTATCTGAGACTGAAATGCAAACGTCAGGCAGCAGCGCAATGCAAAAGCGGAACACATTTTCTGGAAACGGACCACCAGTTGGGGTGTTATTCGCGTGTGTGATTTGATCTGGACTGACAGCCTGGCAGCTGTGCAGGTTGGCGGGCCGTTGCGGCCCCAGCACGCAACGTGCGCACAGCCAAAGGCCCCCCAGAAGTGGCAGTGTCTGCTGCCACTAGCAGGTGTGCAGGTACCGTTTGCTTCTGGTGTATGCCACTGTGCTCTGAGGCACAGCAGCGGTATGCTGCTGAGCAGCTTGGCATGCCACCCCCACTGGCGGCGGTCAGCACCGCTGCCGTGCGCCTACATGGTGACCATGGACACCTGGCTGATGATGTCTTCGCACTTGTCGATCTGCAAAGCAAGAGGCAGGAGCAGCCGCGGCGCAGGGGCGATGCATGTGAGAGTCTGCTGTTTGATGCGCTTACAGCACGCTGCTACATGCAGCGCATTTAGTGCGGGGTAGTGTGGCCCCCGCCACCTTGCACTGGAACCGCACAAAAGTTGAACTACTTCAGTTGCGTAGTGCACTGGACATTATGTTCATGTAGAATCATGTGGCCTGTGACAGGCTTGTGGATGCTGCACTAAAGCGCATACTTAATCCAAATGCACTAAATCGCGAGTGCACTGTCCTGTTTACTTACAAGTACTACAAGCACTACTGTAGTACTTCTGAAGTATTTTTTGGGTGTACTGCCGCGCTATGCGCTCAACGGGCCAGGCAACGGCTGCAACCAGTAAGCTCGCCACGAGGCTGCGTAACCCTGGATGCGCATGTATACATGTGTACATGCAGCCACAGTACTGAACTAAGAGGTTATCCATGCAGTTCATGTGCCACCAATTGATAGCTTGTGTTGTAACCAAGCATGCACACAGTGTGACCAGCGCATTCATGACTCCCTCGTGGGCACTGCGCACACCACAGGTGACAACCAGAGCAGGTGCTGTGATGCCCTGCACAGCCTCGCGCAGCACCCACCGCCGGCAAGCAGTGGGCAGTGCTCAGCAGCAGCACTGGTGCTCAGCACTCACGGGCCCTCACCTGAGCGATGAAGTACTTCTCAAAGCGCTTCTCTTGCGCCCTCTCATCCATGACTATGGTGTCATCCTGCGCAACCACGCACACGGCAAAAAAAACAGGTCGCATGAGGGTTAAACACCACGGCGGAGGTGGGGCAGGTGTGTGTGTCTAACACAGGACATTGGTGGGTCGCACGTACAAACATCTACGCCTCAGGTTGGGTCTTGAAGCTGCGCTGTTGTTTCAGGGACAGGGTCTAGTTTACAAGCGATTGAGGTGGGAGGAAAATGCTGGCGTGGCAGAGAAACTGCAACAGGAGCAGAAGCAGTGTTAAATGTGATTGGTGGAGGTGCACCAAGGGTGCCGACGACAGAACGCGGTTCCAAGGAGGGAGGTGGGCACAGGCAACACGGTACACGGAGCATGCCATATACTTTGACGTACATGTGTATGATTTGACATGTACTACAGTAGTATGTGCTTCGTTTCGGAATCATGTGTATACTACATACTGTACGGTTATATATTTGAAGGACATCTTTTTGCAAGTATAGCTGAGTGAAGTGCACTTGCCTCGACAAAGTAGTTGAACGCCAGGGCGAGTGCCTGCAAGGCAACAGCAGCAACAGGGGGGGGGGGCGAGTGTGACACCAGCCAGTGAGGGCCGTGGAGGCAAGAATGATGACGCCGCCACCGTATACTTCGACGTACTTGACACATGTTGTTACTGGTACACCCAAGCACAAAAAAACAACAGTGCAGGTGTTGCACTCTCTGTACGCACAAGCTGAAATTGGACAGTGACTGAGGACGGCGGCCGACGAAAGCCCATGCGCAGTTGCCCTCGCTGTTACCATATAATGCGCCATCTATCATGCCACGTAGTAGGACAAAAGGGCAAGTGACGCCTTGACCCCCCCACACACCAGCATCAGGCAGTCGCAGTGGGGTAAACGCACAGGTCTGTCAAGCAACAGCGCAGTACCGCAAACATGCACAGAAAAAAAGGCAGTCACAGCCCTGAGCACCAACAGGGCATCATGCAAATTGGCTATGGAGGCAGTGGCGCGCCAGTCAACTGCAGTGGCTGTCAGCTCACTGTCACTACGGTGGCTGTCAGGTACACTGCAACTGTGGTGGCTGGCAGGTACACTGTTACATCGGTGACTGTCAGTCGCCGTGTAAGAAAGGGACTGTCAGTTGCAGCGTACTGCACAGGCTGAGCCGTCAAGTGCGCGGCCACTGCAGTGCTGAGGGGTATCAGGCAGTTTCAGGCAGTTTCAAGCAGTTTCAAGCGCTTTCACCCACCGGTTTGCCACTGAGGAGCGTGCACTCGCTGCTCATGCCCCACTCCAGCTGCGTCAGCTGCGCGACACGTGCATGCGCAGCGGTGGCCCGGTGGCGATGTTAGTGCGCGATGCAACGCAAAATAATGCACTTGTGCAGTGTTTTGCAATATGTTGGCCGTGTGCACCGGCAGTGGCCGTCGGGTCGAAACGAGCGCGCCAAGGTAAGGAGGACTTTCAGGGCCTGCGGGGACTAGGCAGTACAGCAAAGTCCTCTATTGTGGCCCACATAAGGGCGTGCTTTTTTGCACGCACATAACTACACAGCAGCGTAATCGTTGATGCGCCCACCATTTCCATGTGTAGACAAGGTGCAGTTTTGGAACACAACACAAAGGAGTAAAACATGTGCCACGCTTCAAAAACTACTCCAGAACTGAGTGCCTTTAAGTGCAATAGAGCAGGTCCAGTATGAGTTCCTTACTACAGGCTGACAGAAGCTGCCCCGTACCTCGGCTGTCGTGTGACACTCGGATTCTGTACGTTTACACTCTAGTAGCAGAGCAGGTCCCGTATGACTTCCTTCTTTGAAGGTTGACGGAAGCCTCCCAGCACTGATAATGACCTCAGCTGCTGTGCAACACTCCACTCGGATTCTGCACATGCATGCTAGCAGCCCGGCAGCGGCAGTTGACAATGATGCCATGCAGGCACAGCAGCGGGACTAGACGCGTTATTCTATACGCTAGTTCTACGTCTATTCTTCGTTTAGGTGGACGACACCCGTTGTATGGTACTGGAGTGGGCCGGTTACATCTGAACCAAGTAGGCATTGCCAGCGGATTACAATCCGTCCAGCACTGTTTTGGTGCGGGCTGGTAGTTCGGTGCCAAATTGAGATGCCAGGCGAGAGGTGCCTCACCTTGTGCTTCATGCTCACGAGCACTGCCAGGAAGTCTGGCTCAGACAGGCCGTTGAAGCGCGCCATCTTGGCAATGCTGATGGTGGCGTACAACTTTAGGTAGGACCGGACCTGGACAACACATGCCAGCAGCGGCAGCGCAGCAATGAGATAAATCGTGGGACACGGTAGTACTGCAAAATACTTCGAAGTGATAGGGTTTAAACACTGGTCGTGAAAGTGGTTTATGCTGGTGGTGGCGTACAACTTGAGGTAGGACTGGACCTGCGGCACATACCAGCAGCGGCACCGCAGCACTTAGATAAACCAAGTTACTTTCAGAATAATACAGTAGTTCTACAAATTAAGGGGGCTGAAACGCTGCTTATTCAGGTGATTGAGGCCCCCATTATCAAAGTTCTTTTGAGTGAAACTGTCAAGTACAGTCGGAACCGCTCAAGTCAGGTGGCTCAAACGCTGGCACGTTGCCGATTTCCGTGGGCTGCGGGTGCGGCTGGCTGCCGAGGGATGAGCGGCAGCGCCGCACTTAAATACACCAAGTTTACAGAACATTTAGTTATATATATGGTGTATATATATGTGTGTGTGCACTTGCGCACACGCAAGAGGCCATGCCATGCATGCCAGCACGCTCATGGCCATGGCAAATGCCCGGCAGTGTACACAAACAAACACGCAGAGTTCTCCTGAACAACCAACAACAGTAACTGCTGCCAGCGGGCAGACCTGAGCCGCCGGCAGGCTAGGGTTTGACCTTATCAGACATTACAGATGCTCGGAAGTCAAGGGCTTGGCATTTGAAACATCATGTCTCTGGGCTAATACCCAAACTTGAGGTTGTTGAAAAAAAAGCAGCGCAAGATCTCACCTTGGGGAAGGTCAGCTGCTGCACTTGATGTTACCAGGCGGTGCCCACTACAAATATTGGTGTGTGTGTTCCATCAAATAGCGAATGCTTGGAAGTCTAGGCCTTGGCATGTGAGACCTCACGTCCCTGGACTCATACCCAAACTTGAGGTTCTTGCAGTGCAAGAGCTCATTTGAGGGAAGGTCAGCTGCTGCACTTGATGTTGCCAGGCAATGCCAACTACAAGTATCGAGACCTCACGTCTCTGGACCAATACCCAAAGTTGAGGTTGTTGCAGTGCAGGAGCTCACCTTGGGGAAGGTCAGCTGCTGCCGCACCTCGTGGCAGAAGAGCATCACCTGTTGCCGCGCCATTAAGACATGACAGCCAGCACACAACAGGCAGAGGTGTGTGTTGGCGTGCCAATCAAGCCGGTGACACTACACTGTGCCAATGGCTTCAAACCAGTGCCATGGTTGGTGCGATAGGGGCCAGGGTTGCACTGCTTGGCGGGTTGCACACAGCACATCACTGCGCCCTACAGACACCCTGCCCAAATGATAGTTCGAGGTATAAGAGGCAATGTATCATATCGTGCCCCCCTGTTGTTGCCAAATCGGCCATTGCAGAGGGCGAGTGCAACAGTTCAACATGGTCCTCAGAGCAATTCAACGCACAAGAATGACAAGACTGATGTGTCTGCTGCGCACCTGCTGCTGCTGCAAGAGCACTTCAACGCATACAAATGACAAGATGGGTGTGTGCGCTGCGCACTGCTGCTGCAAGAGCGCGAAGCTGGTTGATTGTTCCGGTCCGCTCCAGAATCATGGCGTAAATCATACCGACGTGTCTGCTGCGCACCTGCTGCTGCAAGAGGGCGGAGCTGGTGTTGGCGACCACTGTGTAGTCAGGGACACTGGCCACTATAAACTTGGGGCAGCCCATCTGGAACAGGTCCCTGGGGCAGCAGCAGTACAGCAGCAAATACAGAGTTTGATGTGCGTAGTCGTTATATTCCATGATCATATAATAGGCATAGTGTGTGATTTCACGGCGGGAGGAGGTTCACAGCATGCTTGAGTTTGCGGCAGCGTGCTGCATCCATGCTGGGTGGGTCTGCGAGCTGCACGGTGCGCTGCATGCCACAAGTGAATTCATGGCACAAGTTGAATTCATCCATGGACCAAAGCGTGCCATGCGCGCAGTCATCCGGAGTGCACCCACCCAGTGGAACTTGAGAATCAAATTCACGGCAAATGCAAGTTCAGGACACAAGTGGATTCACTGGTGCCGCAGGCCACTTCCTAGACGACTGCGGCATCAGCAGCGGTGATGCCGGCAGAGCGTGCATACATATGTGTGATACCATTGTAATGCCATTGGATTTCTAGGCACACGTTTCAACAGGTGCCACACATCATCTGATGAGCGAAGCCCTACACAGCGGCATGCGATGCCGCAATGCCACACCACTACACCGGGCTGCCGCGCCCCATGGGGCCACCTGAAACCACATGTTGATAAAATAACATATACTCGCACTACTTGGTACTCGTAGCATTATACGGATGTTATATTGAAAATATACAAATCTCTAGTTGCCTTAGTGCGGGTTGTACCCCACACTGAAGCGCAACTGCACTGTACCTGAAGGCAGCCTCGGCGTTGTCGCCGCCGTCCGCCATGCGTGCCAGCCTGTCCCTGTGAGAGTCCGTGGCCATCTGTCAGCAGCGGCAACACACACAGCAAGCATGGCGGTGTGAGTGCTTGTTGAAGTTTCATGCAATCGAAGTCGCATGCAGTTGGACTTGCGCATGCCAGCCTGTCCCTGTGAGAGTCTGTGGCCATGTCTTGGCAGCGGCAACACACAGGCACACACAACAGTGTTACTTCAGGTTGCAAGTTTGATGCACTTGTAATGTTCTCAAAGTCCGCTTTAAAACCCCTGTTGTGTGCATGGCGTGCGCGACTGGAAAAAGCATGATGAAGCATGCTGCCCCCTGTCGCTAGCCGACAAGAGGGCAATGGTCAGAGTGCACTGCAGAGAGATAATATGAGCCCAGCATGTTGCTGCAGCGCCACAAGTGGTTGTACTTTCATTAAGCTCCGCTTGGGGCGCGGAAAGCCCTGTGCACATGGGGTGCGAGTGATGACGTCGAAACAGTACTCATACCGCAGCAGTCTACACGGTAGTACCAGTGCCGCATGGCACCACAGCGCCCAGCGCCCCGCCAACATCGGACCCAGGTTTAAGGCTGCGCAGCAGCACACACCAACTGCCCTTCCAGAAGTAAGAAACCAATCTGCAAACATGCACTGTTTGTGTTTGTACTTGTGTTCATCAGCCTGTCCCTGTGAGGGTCGGTGGCCACATGCTGGCAGCGGCGACACACAGCATAGCACAGCGCTGTTGCTTCACACCGCTCACGCCAGGCAACACACAGCCAACTGAGGTTGTGTGCATGAACATGTACTTGACTTTTCACTTGGTTGAACTTTCACTTAGTTGAAGTTTCACTTAGTTGCAGTTTTGAGCAGTTGAAGCTACAGTGCGCACCTGCAGGATGCTGTCGTCCGCGGCGTGCCCCGGCGCCAGGAAGGAGGAAATGGTCAGCAGGCACAGCATCTGCACAGACGGCACAAGTCCCCAGGCGGCAGCAGGCATCGTCAGGCAGTGCAGTGGCAGGCGCCACCGAGTGTCAATGCCAGAAAAAAATTCAAAGGCTGATGAGCCTGTTACCTTACAGCTAGACTGACAGGTGCTGGCACACACACCCCCTCGCCCCCCGACGATGCACACAAAAGTGTGCGCCCCGCTTCTGGCTCACTCTCTCGCAAATGCCCACAAGAAAGCCTCAAGGTCTGCAGGCGTGTGCGGGCCAATTAAGTGGAAAGCCCTTTTAGTTTTCCTGTGTCCGTGAAAAGCCCCCCCCCTGCAGCCCCGTGGGCTGGCGCGGCAACTGTGGCGGTTGCACTGGGTGCGCGGTACTGCTAGCGCTTGTGCACATGCGGGGCCACAATACACTTCTGAAGTAACATGTACGGTATAGTGTAGTGTGGTTAGACTACTTTGACATACGTCTTGGAGTGTGAATAAGAGGGTCGGCAAAGCCTGCCCAGAATAAGATACTGGGGTGCGCACCTTGTCAAACTGCTTGGGTATCTGTTCCAGGCCGGGCTTCTGCAGCTGCCCCGTCTTCTGAGCACGGTTGATGTGCAGCAAAATCTCAGACAGGACCCTGCGCCCGGCA
This sequence comes from Ophiocytium majus, assembly GCA_032358315.1. Classification (NCBI taxonomy): domain Eukaryota; class Xanthophyceae; order Mischococcales; family Ophiocytiaceae; genus Ophiocytium; species Ophiocytium majus. The sequence goes on along the minus strand of JAULBY010065986.1, from coordinate 16,697 downwards.
GCACATGAGCACACAACACCCCGCAGCACAGTCACACACAGTGGCAGCAGCAGCACTGGTCAGCATAGGCGTGTTGGCTGATGCTGACAGCTGCACCTGGCTGACGGTGCCACAGCGCAACACTTGACCCCGGCAGATGCACAACACAAGAAAACACGGCAAACCTGCGAGAGGGGTAATCAGCGCAAAAGGCAACGGGCGGCAACAGACCAGGGGACGCCACGCCCTTTTTTTCTACACAAGCACAAGCCGACATTGGCCCAGCCACAGGCGCCGGTGCGGTTGCAGGCGTGGTGACCTTTCGGGGCCAAAGGCTGCCACAAAAAGGCGGTGTATTCAGCCCCAAAGGGCACTGCGCACACCTGTGGTGGCATCCCTGTACCGCATTGAGCAGGCGTGGTGACATTTCAGGCCCAACAGCGGCTAAAATCCAATCCTTTTGGCCCCAAAGGGCCCTGCGCGCACCTGGTGGCGTCCCTGTACCGCTTGAGCATGAGGAAGGAGAGGCCCATGTGCATGTACAGGGACACGTACGCGTGCATGTTGCTGCCAAAGAGGTCACTCCTGCGCGCACCGCAAGAAAATTCCAGCGGCAACACGGGAACATTCTGTCAGCAGTCGTCGTTGAGCTAGCTGCGGCCACGCAGGCCGTGGGAAGAGGTCGCACGCGCCCCATGAAAATTCCAGTGGCAACACAAATGTACAGCCGGCAAAAATCAATGAGCTGCCACAGACGGCGCACAAAGTTCGCTGGTGCGCGCGCCACAGGAAAGTTTCCATTGGCGCGCCACATGAAAATTCGAGCGGCAACACAGGAAAATTCTGCCAGTGACCACTCAGCTGCAGGGTTGTTATCATACGATACGAACCGTATGTACGTATGTGATATATATATATACCCATACACGGGCATACGTGGAGGCGCCATATTTGAGCTGGTGTTTATGCACTTTTGTGGCTCCGTGAAGGTGTCATGGCAAGCTTGGGCACTGAGCACGCAGCCCAAGCACGACAGCAAAGCCACACCGGCCGATCCATAGCATGCAGCAGTGGATAGGCGCACCTCCCAGCTGCTCAGCGCAGGGGAGACCCACGTATGTCACGCGTATGCGACAGTTACGGCCGGCTCAGGACGTCCATGTATGTAGCGTACGTATGCGACGTTTTCGGCCTCATACGCATGTGGCGTATGTATGCGGGGTCAGCGAGCGTAGGATAACAACCCTGCTCAGCTGCACGTGCGGCCACAGGGCAACTGCATGCTGTGTCGACCGGTGCCCAAAGGTGAGAGGGTGTGCAAGAGGCGTATTTGCATGGTTGAGCTTGAATTTGAAGTTGAGGTTGGGGTTGAAGTTGACTCACCGGTCGGTGACGTCCAGGGGCAGGAGGGTGTTGAGGCACTGGTGGTAGTCGGCCAGCAGGCACTGCAGGCGCGACATGCCAATGATGCCGTAGTACCCCATCATCTGCGCATGTGAGGCCCATACAAACACAGGAAAGCAGCATGAGTTTTAAGCATTCATGGCATCAGCACTAGGTGGTATCTATCATCTTTGTGTGGCTGCACCTGCACAACAACTTCAACAACTTTGGAGTGGGCGAGACCAATACAAATTTTATGCATTCAGGGCATCAGCAATAGCTGGTATCACCTTTGTGTGGCTGCACCACAAAAACTTCAACAACTTTGTGGAGTTGACACAAGATGACGGTCAGCCCTCAAAGCCGGGCGTGGACATGTGGCATCCTGCTAGCCCCAATCCGCATCTGTTCTGTTGTATCCATTGGAGTTGACTTGTGGCGTTAAAACGGGATGTAGATCAGCGCCTGAACTTCAAGGGCGGCCTGCCCCGGACCTGGATGCCCAACACCCCACACAGCTGCTGAGCCTGTTGGGCGCCAGCCCACCAGCCTCCGCCGCAGCACAGGCGGTCGAGCCAACCCCTTATCCATAATAACAATAGCATAGCCGTCACACACATGCCCCCATGTCGCTGTGACAAACATAACAACTTCAGGGTGTGCACAGGGCGCCACGCCCACCGTTGATGCGCACAGGCACGTGTCGCTGCCGAGCGCACCGCACCCGCCAGAGTAGGCTACTCGTAGTTTGCATCGGCACGCACGCGACTTCATGCCTCTGACCAACATAAACACTTCAAGTGCAACTTCAACTTCAAGCTTATCACCTGGTGCAGCTGCGATGGTGGCCGGGGAGGGGTGGCGCCGGTGCGCCTGGCCTCCAGTATGGGCACGATGTTGCTGGTTCGGATCAGCCCGCAGATGTACGAGATCACGTTTTGCACGGCCCACACATCCTGCTCAGCAGGAAGGGGCAGCGGTTACAGGGTGCAAGCTCAGCAGCAGCGGCAGCGCTCATCGGCAGCAGCAGCAGCAGCGCTCAGCAGCAGCAGCAGCAGCAGTGCTCAGCAGCAGTGGTGCTCAGGGGCAGCAGCAGTGCTCAGCAGTAGCAGCGCCAGCAGTGCTCAGCAGCAGCGGTGCTCAGCAGCAGCGCAGGTCAGCAGCAGCAGCAGAGCCACCGGGATAAGCTGACAAATGAGCGACCAACCCGCTTTCACACTCAACCGCATGTACAGCTGGTGTCTAGTGCCGCGGGCAGTAAGCCTGGTTTGGCGGCGGCAGCAACTCATAGAGTCTGAGGAGCCAAACGGGCCAGCTCACTGTATGGCGCACACATCAGCTGCAGGAGACAGTTGGCCAGAGCATGAGTCACCCTGCACGCAAGCCGGCGTCTTATCGATACAGCTCAACAGTTCACACTTCACAGGACCGGCTCACACTCAACCAAACAGCTCCCAGGTTTACACAACGACCGCGCCGCTCGCCTGCCTGTACGTGAGCGGCAAGGGGTCACCAACACACCTCGGCCCCCCGACAGTACACATCACAGTTCGCCATACCAGCTCACAGTTCACAACAGTTCGCGACAGCTCACCTGGTTGTTCCTGAGCAGCTCCCGCTCCATCTCCGAGCGCGCGTCCAGCTGCGTCCGGAACTGGCAGAAGCTCTGGAACTGTTAGGTTTTTGCAGCAGACACAAAAAACAGGGGCAGCATCCGCCCACGAAAACAGGGCATCAGATGTAAGGTGTGGGTGAACGTTAGCAAGGTGGTTAGTGCGCTCTGGCTGCCGTCAGCCAGGGTAGTTGAGGTGGGTGGGTGTGTAATAAATTTCCCTACGGCAGAAAATTCTCTGTGGCAGACTCACAAAAACGGTCCAATGGCGGCAGCAAGATCCACAGTCCCCGCCGCATGGACAGAGCAGCTAACTGCTTGCAGCAGTTTGCAGACCCCCCCAGCACACACACAAACACGCCGAGGTGCATAGTCCCAGGGGGCAGCACGGCAACGGCTGTAGCACAAGTTTGTCGAAAGACATCCCCACACACATACATGGTACATATGACCAGCAGTATACTACAGTAATACAAAGAGAAGTATAGGAAAGACATGTTGAAGTACATGAAGTGCAGTGTTATGCGCTAGATACTTGTGAAGTACTATGTACTACAGTAGTACATACGTTACACCCAATTATACATACTGCACACACGTGATGCATGTTTACAAATCAACACACCCGTCGCATGCACCGACATGTGCTTCGAGCTACATGCAAGGCACTCAGCAGCAGGTGGGGAGTATCACCTGGTAGACAAACTCGTTTATGATGCCAAGTGCGCAGCTGGAGGTCATATCACCCACTTATACATACATGTACATATAATAAGTGATCACTTACATGTATATATACTTCTGAGGCACATAAAAAAATGATCACCAGGTGAAGAAGGTCACCTGGTATACAAACTCGTTGATGATGTCAAATGCCCAGCTGGAGGTCATGATGAAGTCCTTGTCCTGGCACTCCAGCAGGGTGTCAAACAGCCTGCCACGTGGCAGCACCACACGTTGCCACATGGCAGCACCACACGTCGCCACATGGCAGCACCGCAGGTGACAGACAGGTGCAACAAGTCAGCATGCTGCAGATGTCGAGCACGGCAGTGCAACAGGCGGGTAAAAAATGACATACATGTGACATGAAACACTACTTAAGTACTACTACTTCTAGTAGTATATAACTTCTGTACATAGTACTAAAGTAAAATACACGCTATACTGCCACATGGCGGCACCGCAAGTGACAGTCAACACAGGGGAGGGGAATCACTCTTTTTCAGCATGTCGCCTGCCAAGTGCAGGGGGTGTGGATTGGATCAAGAACACAGACTACAGTGGTATATTGCTGCCCATGTGTGGTGCATCCAGCATGTTCACCTGCAGTAGTTGTTCCACGCCTCAAAGCGGTCGTGGATGCTAGCCTTGAGGTACACATTCATGTGCCGCAGCCGCATCTCGCTGGCCAATCAGACGCCACCATTGATTCCACGGTAGCGGAGTCAGCAGCAGAAGCAGCAGCAAGCGGCAGCAAGAGCAGCAGTGGCAAGCAGCAGAAGTAGCAGCCAGGCGGCGGCGGCAGCAGCAGCAACAATGCGCAGCAACAGCAGCAGGCGGCGTCAATAGCAACAATGGCAGCAAGCAGCAGCAGCAACGGCAAGCAGCAGCAGCAATGGCAAGCAGCAGCAGCAGGCGGCAGCACGCACGTGGTGTCAGCAGGCACTCTCACACAGGGCACGAGCGTGCACAAAGTGCCCAGCCATTACGTGTATGGGAACCATGTGGATGCAGACTACGCTTTTTGAAGTGGCTACTTCAAGTATACCGCATGTAACCCAGAGGTCAGCTACTTGGCCTGCGACTGGTGAGCATCATGCAGCGCCGCAGGCTGCAGGGTGTGTGTGAGCGCAGCGTAGGGAGCATGCTACACACTTTGTATGGAAATCATATGGACGCAAACTACTCTCCACCTGTACGTGTACAGATGACGTGCGCTGTGACAGTGCAGCCACAGCTGGTCACCCCCGCACAGGGCCGACAACAGCACCAACATAACTATACCATGCACGTGCGCGCACGTGCTAGCTATGCTGTTCTTGTGTATATACAACTCATGTGCGCAATGGTATGCACTCACGTGTAGAAGAGCAGGAACACCTGGTCGTCCCCGCACTGGTTGGCGATCACCTCTGCTGCAGGCCATGGATTTGCCTTGTAGTAGTCATCACTGCAATTTTCAGGCGCAAAAATCACAAAAAAAACAGCAGGAATGTCGCACAAAAAGAGCAAAGCAAGGTATCAGTGCCACATATCAAGAAGGAATCATGTCGTATAGCGCGTTAGGTAGCTGCACCGTAGCACCAATTGGCTAACGGCTAAGCAGGGTCCTATCGAGACTGGCTTGTTGAATGGTGGACTTTTTCTGAACAGCGTGCGAAACACCGGTTTCCCTTCTTGATACCTTGAAGATGCACAGTGTCGGTGTTTATAGGCGGGTGCCGCATACACAGCCCTCCCCTAATGAAGAGCGTACCAATTGTGGTCTCACTACCTGCGAGACGACACAACGCTAGCTGTGCATATAGGTGCAGCAGTGGTGACGCAGATGTTGACAAGGGAATACTATTATCAATAAAATGTAAAATATGATAATATTATTAAGGCAATACTATTTGGTAGCCAAACGGCAGTCGCTCACAGGGCAGCTGTCTGCACACACGCTTTGCAGCTCTCTGCACTTGCGCCTCGCGGTTGTCTCGGTCGTGAACCCCCCCAGCTCACACAAAATGAAGGCAATCCTCCCTCCTCTTTCTTTGAGAGATGGACATGGCAAGTATCCAATGCTTGTGCAGACGTTCGAGGGTGGTGAGCGCGCTGCTCTGGCTGGCGCCCTAGCTGACCACCCGACCTGCTAGCTGGCGGTTGCTCAGCGCTTCCTGGTTGATTCACTTCTTTTCGGTGACGGTGCACAGCTCTACATGCCTACACCGGCGCAGCATGGAAATTCCACTGCCACCCCGACATGCATGACCCAGGTTTCTTGCACACCCACCAGCGCCAATTAATGCAACCACTGCTTGTTGGGTGAGGGGGTTCTTCCCCCAAGTATCCCCCCCCCCCCCTCCTCCATTCGCCCCCCGCACACTGCATGCTGCGCAATTTTACGCCCCATGCTGGAGGGTTTTGGTGTGCTGCCGTGTTGGGGGCGGCTGGCCTCTACCACTAGGCTCACAGTGCGGCTGAAGTGGCTGTAGTGCACCATTCTGCAGTGCCAGATACAGCACCGGAATGTGCAATGCCAGCAGTAGCATATGTGAAAGAAACCTAAAAGGCTGCTAAGCCCAGATACTGCCGTGGCTGGGGCAAAATGCCACAAAATGCCAGGCCGAAGCCTGTGGGGTGTTTTGTCCACCTGGTGAAAAGCACCAGACAGGCCCCACACCTACACGCGTGCTGTCCCAGAAGTGGTTGGGAGCTCTGTCCGCACTAGCTTCACCGCTCCCCCCAAAGGCCTTTGAAGTTTATTACTTAAAACTGGCCATCCCTGAACTGTTTTACCGGCAGTAACTCTTTGTACTGGCAAACACCATTTTCTCACAAACGTGTGGGAGAACAGCAGGCACTAGATGGTCAGTATACATACTGAAATACATACTACTGAACGTCAGAAACGCTGCCACCATTGCACCCCGTTTCTGTGACGCCGCCCCCCCGACTTGTCTGGTACATGGGTAGGTAATTACTGCTTTTCGTACATGATGCTTCCGAAGTATGAAATACCTACTGAGCATGGGACAAACCGCGTGCCATGGCGCAACATGTCTGCGCAGTGGGCTTTCCCGGTCGAGGTGATCAACTCTACTTTGGTAATCATTCTTTACAGTACGGTACTGTTATTTTGTCGTCGCCTGTGCAGCGCAGCGGAGCGACGCCCGCCAGGCTAAGTTATATATCAGTATATCTATATCATACTATGCTGGCGACCCGCCTGGCTTTCTCGAGTGTGATTGGTGCGGAGGCACTCCAGGGCATTGACCCCTTGGCAAAAGCATCCGTATACAGTGCAATCGGTGATTCACACTGAGCACTGACGCCGTGCTGGCGGCACCACGACACCCACCTAGATACTTCGAAGTATGTTGGCGCACAGGTTCCCCAGGTCATGACCACATGGCGGCATACCTGAACCAACATACAATTGACATATTTTATCATTGCCCACCCGGAATATCAAAGGTGTTGGTGTACGTTCTCCCCAGGTGCGCCACCAAACGGCAAAACAATACCTTGAAGTAAACTCAGTATTATCAAAATGATACTTCGAAGTAGGCGACGTTATTAGTGGTTAACACCCACCTGAGCTTCTTGAAGGTGTTGGTATACAGGTTCTCCAGTTCGTCCATCCCATGGCTGCGCCGCATGGAGTCGTGCAGGTCAAACACAAAGTCCTTCACCGTGTTCACCTGCGCGAACATGCACACACACACGGGCACGCGTGCTCAGCAGCACACAGTGCTCAGCAGGTGCAGTGGCAGCGTCCCAGTAGTTGACTCTCCACACCAAAATACTTGCAGCAGCAACTAACTGGCACCAGCAGCTGTTGGGGCAAGCAGCTCTAGGGTAAGCGGCCGTGTACGAATAGGTGTTGTAGTCGCCCACAGTGCTGTCTCAACCGAGCAGTGCTGTCTCAACCGAGCACCACTGCAACTGCTGCTAGTCCAGTGCGCAGAGGGTGAATGCTGTGCCACACATCCTTGCAGGCAGCAGCACCTGCACTGCTTTCTGACTTATATAACGCGTTCGTAAACGCCAAGGTTGCTGGTACTTTTGTGGTGGAGCAACGCTGCCAGCTGTGGCTGCAGTCCTGCCGCTTGGTGCTGGCATGCTCCTGCCCGAATGTTGCTCTAACAGCAACCCCTGTGACGGTGTCATGCAACACTGCCAGTGTGTACATCCTGCCAGCCAAGCAGTCCCCGCTGCTAAATCGTGTGCTGCCACCCTCCCTCCTGTGCAGCAACCCTCGCTATCCTGCTGTTCCCCAAGTGCTTCGCATGCAGTCACCGGCGCGCTTAGCTCGCCAGCAGCAGCACCAGACCAGGCCATTTCACGCACCACATCGAAATCCAAAGGCTTCTCCTCCCTGGAGACTCCATCGTCATCCCTGCACACACAAGCAGCACAGCACGGCGCAAGACAACAGCACCGCATTAGGCGGTTGAGGCCCACAGCCGCACACGGTGTGGAAAGCAACAGCGGCGCGCTGCATGCAAGTGGCGAGTGCGGTGTTTGAGGTGGGTGGACGAGCGTCTGGCGTGCGTGTCTCACCCGTATCTTTCGTCGTAGTAGTCAGCCATGGTGGCAGGAGTCTCGCCAGCAGCAGCTGCAGCAGACGGTGCCTGTGCGGAAGGCACACAGCCAGAGCACCGCGGCGGGCAACATAGAAGGCAACCTGGTGAGCTCAAGGTTTGTGGTGGTGGAGCCAGTAGAATTGCAGCCAGCTCTGCAGCTGGTATTGCTGCAGGCAGAGCAGCTCACCTGTCGCCTGACGCCTTGGCTGACGCGCTGCTGGGCTCTCCTGTGGGCAACGTGCAGCTCAGGGTGTCGGCAGAGCACAGCCCTACCTTTCCCAAATTTGGTGAGACGCCACAAAAGCTGTCCAAGTTTCGGCAGCTAAAACTTGCTTGGGCACCAGAGCCTAGCTGCACCCTCCTTTCACGCACCTAAGGTGAGGGTTGTCGAGGGTTGCCGGACGCCCGCTAGCAGCATGACTGACAGACCATCCTGCGGCAGCGGTCGCAAGCGCCGACGACCGCTGTGCGGCAGGATGTCGCCTCTGGTCGTGGTGGTGGGCCTGGCGACAGTTGGGCAAGATCTGCCGAGGGCAGGCGCAGACTTTGTGTACCCGGTAAGCGAAAGCAGCTCACGCCGCCTGCCTGCACCCTGCTGCTGCTGTGCTGCTAGCATAATATTTGGTGGGCGCCAAGAGCTTCGGCGGCGTTGATCATCACCACCTGCTAAGTGCTAGCTTGCTACACTGAAGCAACTTGCTGGCGTGAGGACCGGTTTCGGCAGTTGGCTGCTTGTCTGCACGTTGCAGCAGCAGCCCCTTGCTTTTTCAAGCTCTCCTAGGCCTTCTGCATCTAGCGCAGAATCCGCCACAGTCACCTCTAACCCTGGCAAGCTGGCTTGCTGCTCTCGTGTACTGCTCCCTTTGACTGCGCCGGAAAAATGGCGTTGCTGCCGCTGGTGGTGCTGGTGCGGGCTGGTGGCGGCGTGCACAGACCTTCAACATCACCCATGGCCTGACTTTTGTGGGCTATGCCAACACCACTAGGTGAGCACCACCAAACCCACACGGCAGCCGCCGAGTGCTGCCTGCATGGCAGACTGGCAGACCAACAGCACACAGTGTGGCAAAAACGCTCTTGGGCAAGATGGGGTACAAGTTGAAGTTTGTGTATGTGTCCAAACGCAGGACCCGGTTAGGCCTTGGTATAAATCGTTTTTGTTTTTGGCCAACTTCCTGATTCCTGGCCTGCTGAAGTTACACAAAATTCATGTTTTTGTTCCTGAAATTCCTGATGCTATTTCAGCTCAAACTGCCCAAAAGTGCCATTTTAAAAATAATTTTAAAAATCATTGCTAAATTGCAAGCGGCGTCTATCACACCATATTGCACCAAACCAGCAGCTGTCCTCCACAACCTACACCAGTTCTGCAGCTGCTGCCAGCGCCACCTCCATGTGCTGCTGAGCAAATCTACCTGTGCTCAGCAGCAGCTGCCAGCATGCCTGAACGTTCTGCTGAGCAGTATGGTGTTCCTGCCAGCACAGCCCTATGACATCATCTGCAACCACAAGGGTGCGCAATCGACTCCTCTCACCCTGGCGGTCACACTGGTGCCCGCCATAACAAAAAAGAACGGTGTTTAGAGGAGTTATTTGCGTATCATGATTTTTTTCCTGATTTGCCTGGAGCTGGGCTGACGTCCTGAAAAAAGTCCGGAACGATTTATACCGGGGCCTAGACCCGGTCATGTGCGCGCCGGTGCAAACTGCTGCTGGTACGATATACTTCTTGAAGTAGTTGTCAGATTTATCAGGTGCAGCCGCTCAGCAGCGACATGTTGAAGTTGGCATGCGAGACGCAGCGCCACCCCTGCACTGCAGGTCTGGCAACTAGCAGGCGTGCAAGAACAGCACCTGACCACGTTTTTGGTGCACTGCTACTGGGCACGCGTCACCACTGTGGCAGGGCCGCTAGGTAAACACGCCTACCAGGCGCCCCTGCAACATTGCAAAAAGCCTCTTGTATTGCACGACAAGCAGCACCATGGGGCTGCAAACACTGTATCAGTGGGCCGTTGTGGTGTGCATGATGAGCGGGCGTTGGAGCCTGGTCAACCGTTCGTACCCAAGTTATGAAATGGATACTGTAACAGGCATCAGAGCAGTTGTGCCGCTAGCTGCGGCCTGTGCGCGCCTGCGGCACAACCATGCTCTAGCCCACAATGATAAAGTACATTTGAAGTGTACACATGGCTTGCTGCATGCTCCTGTAGAAGCACTCAATACTTACTTCAAGTACTTGAAGTATACACTTGAAGTATACGTGTGTATGCTTCACGTGCACACCATGCCATGTGCACAGGGCTTTCAGCACCCCAAGCGGAATTCAGTAATTAAACATGCGGTGCCCTGAGGCATGGGGCTGTGATTGGCTAGAGTAGTGCTAGAGTAGTGGTATAGCAACATGCTTGGCTTGTAAGTGCACAAGTAACACTAGAGCGCAGGTGCTGAGCATTGCCGTCTCATTATTATCTAGCCACCAAAGATAGCATGCTTGGCCATGCTTTTCCAGTGACACGCACGCCGTGTGCACAGACCTTTCCGTGCCCCAAGCGGAGTTCAATGGCAGTACCTAGGTCTTTTACATCCTTTGTTTGCAAGTGCCACACACAATAATAGCATAACAGTGCTGCCCACTTGGTCAGGGATTACAGGACTGTTAGTGACAGTGGTGTTGTAGCGTCAATTTTGTTTGGAAGGCACAAAACGGGACACAATTCGTGTTTGTGTCACGGTGCCTGCCGGCCGAAAGTTGAGACCGAAAGCAGAAGCGTGGTTTCATTGCAGGCGCCCTTAGGGCCTCATGGCGCGAACGCGGCAGACAGAACTTGCATGTCATCAATGCCGGCCGTGAATCAGTGAATGAATGAATGAAATGGATGAATGAATGGAATGAGTGTTAACATGCGCAAATAAGCCATGCTGCCAGCGCTAGTCACTCACCGCAGCGTTATGGTTAGCAACAGTGTCCACCCGTGTGCACGCATGCTGCACACGCCGCCCGTTGTGCACATCCGAAGCACATTCACCGCAGGGCTGCTGGCGTTAGCACCAGTGTGCAGCTGCATGCAGGCATGCTGCACGCAAGCCCTGTTTTGCACATCACAAAGCGCACAGGTGCTTCGAGTAGTGCTCTGGCAACATGCCAGGCTTCCCTTAGAGTACTGAGCATTGCCAGCTTTTCGCTACCTGTCTGATTTTCTCGCACCGTGCGCAAAGGGCTTTCCGCGCCCTAAGCGGAGTTTAACAAGAGTACTTCGCTTTACACTGACCACCCCTCACCTGCGCTTACCCGCTCTGTGTGCCCACTGCAGCTGCGTAGACGTGCCGGCGCTGCGCTACAGCGAACACCAGGGCGGCATTGTGGACCAATCAGATGGCTCGCTGCCGGAGCAGACGGGCGAGACCCTGGCGTTCACGTCGCGAACGCGCTACGACACGGCGCTCGCACAGGACCAGGCAGAGATCAACGCCGTACTGGTGGGTAGTGTTGGGTCACGGCGTATACCGTATTTATACGTCACACAAAATACGGAGTATTTCTACGCCCAAAAACGCGATATACGGCGTATTTGCCGTATAAATGCGTTCATCTGTACACTTTATACGGCGTGTTTACATACGTTATACGGCGTATAAAGCAAAACTTGTATGCTCTGACCCATCGCTACTGGTGGGTGTGCGGCGCTTGTATGCGCAGGAGGCAGGCTATACTGGCTGGTGGGGGGGGTTTCTTTGCGTGGTGGCAGGGTGCGCGGTGCCTGTGTGTCGCGGTTCGTCTATGTGCATGTGAAGTGCAATTATGTGTGCGTAAACGTCGACTATGTGCATGCCAAGTCCCAAGTAGGTGCATGTAAACTTCAAGTACTAGTAGTATGTGTGGTACATGCAACAACAAAAATGAAAAGCCAGCCAGCAGTTAAAAGGCTCCTTACACGTCCCGCAGGGTGCTTTCACAAGCTACTGGTGCAGGTGCCTACGCAGGACCGCGCCGACATGAGCAGATGGAGGTATCCTATACAGTCTGTACTTATAACTAAGTGCAATATCCGCACGTACTACTTGTACACACGGTGACCTGCCCTGGCGTGTTGAGCACTAGCTAGCCTGCGGGCACCCGCTAGCCCTCTTCTTGGTCCGTACACGTGTACATGCGTGCCGTGCATTTGGTCTGTGTCATGGCCGCCAGTGAGCGTGCTGGCGTGCGTGTGTCATGGGCTCTTGCACGCCCCCAAGTGAAAAAAAAAAAAACTTCTTGTACACAAACGTAGCACATGATTATTTTGTACTTCAACAGGTATACTGTAGTATGTTGCGGAGTGATGATACTCATACATATGCGTATGATAGTTCAGGTATTCACTTTTAGAGTGCAATAACTATGATACCAGTCAGTACTTGTTGGTGGGCGCAGGCACGGCGGCGGCGGCGCTGACGGCCAATATGGTTTCATACTTGGTGTGTTTGATGCACCTCCGTACTTTGTCTGCACTCACACATGGGCTCATGCCACTCCCCGTGGCTGCATATACTTCGAGAAGGATGTTGGCATAAAATGCACCCATCTACTCACAACAGTCCATTACCGTCCCAGTGCGCGTGTCTGTGTCACACCTCCATGCAAAGTCTGCTGCACCCCCGCCAACACCTGGCAGTCACACTCGCGCACTCAGCAGCGACACACAACAGCTCTGCCTCTCAACTTCAACTCGCGTACAAACACGCCTCGCTGCTGCGCGCACCCCACCCGCCCGATTTAACACCCGTAGTTTGCACCAGTGCCCACGTGCCCTCATGCCTCCATGACCAATGCACAAACTTCAACTCCTCCCCCCCCTCCTGGAACTTGATGTTGCCACCAGGCCGGCTTTGGACACAGGAAGACGGTGGAGCCTGCGATCAGCACGGAGTGCCCTGTGAGGCTGCGGCTGGTTCCCTCGCTGCCAAACAAGGCGGGGGCGGTGTGGTACAACGTGCCGGTGCCGGTGCTGCGCGGCTTTGAGACCATGTTCACCTTTCAGGCACGTGTGCCGCTGCGCAAAGGCATGTGTTCATGTTCACGTTAGCTGCCGCATGTCCATTCTTCACAGTTCACCATGCCACCACCTGCCACCACCAAGCAAGGCGCGGGCGGTGTGGTACAACGTGCCGGTGCCGGTGCTGCGCGGCTTTGAGACCATGTTCACGTTTCAGGCTCGTGCTTCGAAGTGTGTGCGTGCCGGCGCGCAATGGCATGCGCTATGGTCGTGGTAGCTGCCGCATGTACTACGAAGTACAGTTTTCACAATCTACCGTGCCCAGGGCTGTGGAGGGCTGAAGTGCGCTATGGACTGTGTTCATGTGCATGTGTTCATGTACATGTCATCCTGGCCTGTGTTCATGCTCGTATCCCTGGCTCGTGCCGCCTCGAAGCGCGTGCCCCCCTGCCCTGCAGCACATGAAGCCAACCCTTTAAACAGAACCACTAGTGGTAGTTTTGAAAATGCCACTATGTTACTTATGACAGGTTGCGATGCCTGTGCTGCTTGTTTGAGACCCGGCAGTGTTCCCAACGCTGGCACAGTGCCACACATCACCTCCTGTCACCGAGCCATAACATGGTCGAGTAGACCTGTGCACACGCTTGCATGCCAGCCGCATGAACTCATGTAACTCATGGATGTACAATTCATGGCTGCATGAATTCATGGCAACAGATCACGGACCACAGCCGCGTATGCACCGAGCACAGCGACCCGCTCTTCAGCTCCACGCTCCACAAGACCTGCAGCGTCAGGGGCGGCGACGGGCTGGGTGGGTGCCACTTTGCTCGCCCGTTCTTGCCGGAAAAGAACCGTCCGTGGAATGTTCTCACACTCTACTATGCCAGCTCGGGGCCACACATGGCCATTGCTTCGTGCAGGCATGCGTGACCTGGGTTTGTGCTACCTTGGAGGTGTGGGAACTAGTGTGCTGAGCAGACGTGTGCATGCCCATGGCCCTGCCCTGCTGCTCAGCACTGTCACCATGCACGCCACCGCTGGACGTGCTTTGCACGGCGGCAATGCTCAGCAGCAACATGCTGAGCATCCCGTGTTTTTTGTCCGCTCTCTTTGCACACGTGGCAGGCACGGTGCACGTAACCACTCTCTACTGCCCTAACCCTAACTTCAAGCGTGTGTGCGCTCGCAGCAGCTCACTCGCTACCGCACAAAGTGAGCTGCTGCCAGCTACTGCCACCTACGCGCTCCCAAACGGCCGAGCTATGACAAACAGTAATATTTTACCCAACAGTCAAAGCAAACATACAAGTTGAGATTTACCACTTTAAAAATCTCATTATGAATTCTTCGCTTTTGTTTTGCTTCGGTGTTTGCAGCATTTGTGATGCACAGAGACCCTCGCGAGCTGGCCACGCTGGGGTCTGATGGAGCAGGCATGGGCTATGCCGGCATTGAAACTAGGTGAGCGCTGCTTGCCCCCCAGCTGGATTTCCTGGTGCAATACAGTGCACTCGCTATATGGTGCGGGGTAGTGTCACAGCTCCTGACCCCGCACTATGTCTAGACCCGTACTATATCGAATAGGGCATTCTATATACTTTTCAATAGTATTATGTGGGCTGTGACAGGCTACTGGACCCCGCACGACTAGTAGAATGCATACCGCACTATATCGAAGCGCACTATATCGCGAGTGCACGATACACGCCACTGGTTGGCGCGTGTCGTCGACGTCTGCCTTGTCGCTGGCAAACCTGAACTGTGCAGTTGCAGTGTTGCTGGTGGCTGCGGCAATGGCAGTGCTTGAGTGGCTGAGTGACATGGGCAGCAGCGCCTTGGTCCGTTTACTTGGTGTTGTGTTATGCACATGTACGCGTGCTTTCAAGTATAATTTTACTTCTTGAAGTATATGTTATATGGCACTTCAAGAAGTACTGCTGAAGTACTTCTGAAGTACTTGAGTATGTTGAGCCGCCGTGCACACGTTTTGCCCATGCTTTGGGCCCCTCCTGCTGCACACTGCTGCTGCTGAGCACTGCTGTTGCTGCTGCTGAGCATTACTACTGCCACCACCGCTGCTGCTGCTGCTACTGCTGTGCATTTCGCCACCTGCTGCTGAGCAGCCTAGCTGTTGAGTTTGACGTATGGTACAACGCGCAAGCGGACAGCACCGACTACATATATGATCACATCGCCATACACGGCTCCGGCAAGTTGAGGCAAAACACCTGGTAAGTACAAGACCGTGTGCTACACAGGGCGCTGCGCGTGCATGCGTTGTCCCAAGTTTGCATTGCACATGCATGTGTACATGCAGACAAGCAGACATACTTACGCACATATCTGCTAAATCCTGTTTCCCCCTGGCATGGGTACCACCCACGGCCCCTACCGACAGGGAGAACTATGTACAACTTCATTCCACCTAGATTAGTTTCCATACACGCACGTATATTGCAGGCGGTTGAAGCTGCCGCAGGGGGGGCACACTAGAGTGTGGTGTTTGTGACCTGATGCTGCTGAGCACATCTTTGGCACACGTAGAACCGTGCTGCTGAGCGCGGCCCAGGATGCTCACCATGTGTCCGAAACATGGCATGCTATGGAGGGGCCACCTAGTTTTGTTTACAAATCTTACACTTTGTTTCAAAAGGGCCATATAAGGTACATATGTATAGACTACTTCTGAAGTACTACTGTAGTTTATATACAATATAGGTACATGTCTGTATATTATCTGCAGCTCGCCACATTTCTTTTCTTTACAGTGCGCCTTCCTCACTGCCGTCACACGCTGCTCAGCACAACTGCTGCGGCTTGGTACCGCCGCGAGTGCATGGCACAGTGACGTCACAACCTGTGTGGGCGAGCGCCTGCTGCTGAGCACAATGCTGCTGCCGCCGTTGCTGCTGCTGAGCACTGCAGGACCAGCGACACCGAGCTCAGCATACCCAAGGTCCCCAAGCTGTCAGACACAACCACACTAGCGGAGCTGGCTGACGGCCAGCAACACCTTGTCAAAATAAGGTGCGCCCGCGCATGCAAACCACATGATTTCTTGTTTCTGGTGCGGGCCGTGCGTTAGTGCAGCGTGCGGGCGGGTGGGTGGGTGGGTGATACTACCTTAGTGTACCGCAAGGGGCGATCACACCGAAGGCTGAGCAGTTTTTGGGAGCCCGATAGCGGAGCGCGTGCAGCAGTGCTCACTTCCTGCGGCTGCAAGCAACGGAGGCAGTGCTGCTGCACGCGCCGCAGGCTGGGACAACGAGATACAGTAGTACCTTAGCGCACCGCAAATGCGCATGGCTTTTCAACACCCAATGGTAGGCTGGTGGTGGTGTGTGATAGGCGATCAGGGTGACACATGTGGAAACTCAATCTAGGAGCGATAAACTCTAGGTCTCCTCACCGGTAGGGGCCGTCACCCTGGGCGGACCCGTGCAAAGG
>JAULBY010065875.1:0-33055 GCA_032358315.1 Ophiocytium majus | reverse complement strand
CATCAAAGCTGCTCCACCCGGAAGCCCTGCCTGCCCGTTCTGGTCGCGCCCCACGTCAACAGAGCCTAAACCGGCTTTAGCACGTCGCGCCCGGGGGTCGCCAGCGTCTCCCATGGCCCCCGCCGCCGTGTGACACCGCACGCTGCCCCTCTGTGAGCGACAAAGCCGAGTACGCCTAAATACGGGCCTAAAAACGCAAATACGCGTATACATACGTATATACACGTATATACGTATATTTTACCGAATACGCCTGTGCCAACCCTACTGTGAATGCAGCTGCAGCACTGCACTCGCACCGCATGCAGCCCACAACACAGTCGCACCGCATGCAGCCCACAACACAGTCGCACCGCATGCAGCCCACAACACAGACACCAAGAGCAGGCCAACCAGCCCAACGCTTTCTGGGCCGGCAGTGCACGGCGGTGTGCTTGTGAAACCCCCTGCTGCCCTTGGGTCGTGCCTATCGAGAATGATCCAGATCCAACATGTGCATAAATGTGTTTGAATCTGCACTATTTTTCAGGCGGCTCTTGATCCGGACGAGCAGGCGCAGGTGTTGCACGAGCGGGCGGCGGCGTTTGGGCGCGTCGTCGACGAGATGGTCAAGCGCGAGCTCAAGAAGTGGCAGGTACCGTTTTGACCCCTCAAGCACACTCAAGCGTAGTTGACTGGTGTTTACTATTTCAATGCCTCCACACCAGCCTGCGCCACCCACAATATCCTGGTTTAAGACTACCATATCCGCACCAGCATCGAACAAAGTATTCAGGGATAAGGCGGTCCGGCACCACCTTGGAATGTCGCTAGACTGTGCACGGGAAAGACCCCCGCTTGTGCCCCGCCGCCACACAGCACAGGAATGGCTGCAGTGCCGAGGGCTGGGTGAGAGAGGCACACGGAAGGGGTTTATCGCTTACAGTAGCGCACATGCGCTGGTGGCTGGCGCAGTAGCATCAGTCGAGCCGAGGAGTAGTGAGTAGCCCTGCGGTGGGGTGCCAAAAGTCTCGCTGTGGCAAGTGCACACAGTCTTGGACAACCCAGCAGAAGTATGTTTTTTTTCACTTGCGCTCACGTGCTGGCAAGTGCACACCAGATGCGTGCA
This sequence comes from Ophiocytium majus, assembly GCA_032358315.1. Classification (NCBI taxonomy): domain Eukaryota; class Xanthophyceae; order Mischococcales; family Ophiocytiaceae; genus Ophiocytium; species Ophiocytium majus. Next base: position 31,947 of record JAULBY010065875.1, on the reverse strand, counting down.
ACCCCGAACACCGTTTGACCCACTCGTGTATGCTTGTGGAGACCTCCACTTGGACACTGCCTGCTGACAACCGTGCATGCGCATGCGAAGGTGGCCAACCCCTGGCAGCACTGCACATGCGCTGGTAGCTGGCGCGCCAAAACCAGTCGAGCGTGCGCCCCTCGCCATCTGAGCTGCTCGCATGCTTATGTAGGGTTACACGCCAACAGCGCCTGCTGGTAACTGTGTGCGTGCTGCTGTGTGGCCACTTGCAGGCGTCGGAGCGGTCACGGCGGGAGATGGCCTGGGAGGAGGAGTGCCAGATCAGGGCTGAGGAGGTGAGTCTCATTGCTCTGTGCACCCTGCACTTCGCAAAGCGACAGCAGTATTGAGGTGCTCATAGTGAGGACTGCCCGCACCATCCTGGCAGAGAGACAGCCTGCAGAAGTAGTAGTAGGTAGGGGTTCCTTGAGGGGTTTGCGCGGCCACAGTTTTGGGTTCTGGTTTCCCTCAAGCCAGAAAATGAGCCTATGTAAAGGTGTGTGTGTGTGCCGATCCGGCAAGCAGGTGCTGGCAGTGCTAGGCACCATTGCTGGGCATATGCCCGTACGAGCGGTAGCTATGCTAACGGGTGGTGTTGTCTTGCACAGTAGCAGGATGTGTTGCGCCACCTCTCCACTTCACACACAACCAAAGTCTCTTATGCCAAGTTTAGGTAATCGCAGCTGCCATTCCCCCCTTCCACAACAACTCGATGCCAGCGCCTCAATCGGTGCCTCAATCAGTGCTGCCAATCCCCGCTGATGGACTTCCGTTACCACGCTGTGTCCACATACTACCATGGTACATCCTACCTCCAGAACATTCAAACACTCCAGAATAGTAAAACACCGCTCCTGCTGTTGTCGGCGCGCCGTGCAGCTGTCCATACGGCTCTCTGAACAGCCAGCCAAGAAGGTCCAGGAGAGGGGCCGCGATGACTTTGGGGCCCTCCTGGCGCACATCAACCCGCCGCCCCCGCCGCTGCTCAAGCTGCAGTGGCAGCGCACCCTGGCGGTGAGACGGTAAAGTCCCCATTGCCATTGCTGGTGGAAGCCAATGCGCGTTGGCGGCTCTTGGCAGCCGATGCCGCTTTTAAGTACCAATAATCACCATACCTGCGCCACCCCAGTGGCCCTGTGCCCCTTACATGGCGCAAAAGTGCTGCAGCCCCGCACGCAAACGTGCACATGTTCACAGCCAACGCACTGGGCAACGAGAGTCACAATAGAGATGGGTCCTCGCACCCCACAAGTGTGAGCCACCATACCTCTGAAGTGACAAATGCATGCGCTGCGGCTGTACAAAGGCAGTCCACTCGTTGTGTGCATGCTTGGCGCATGCGGGGCTGTGCCGTCGAGCACTCGCCGCCGCGCTGTTGCTGCGCAACTTGGCCCCAACTCGCCAAACACTGCTGACAATCATAACCCCCTGTGAGGTGCCGCTCTCTCTTTGGCGCTTGGCAGGAGGGGGTGCATGTGGCGCTGCACGGTCCTACGTACACGCGCCGCGTGGTGCGGGCCCTGGACTGCAGGTGCGCGCTGCGGGAAGCGCAGCGTGCCCTCGCGCGCGCCCACCAGCTGATGGACATTCGCAGCAGGCACCTCGTGCGGGTGAGAGAGGGGGGGGTGGAACTTTTCAAAAAGAAAGAGGCAAAAGTTCGGATACCTCACCTGTGTTCCTTTTATTTTTTCACACTGGTACACAGGTGACCTGTTGGAGTACAGGAGAGCCCGTACAGGGCTTCGTAGCGCTGGCCTGCACCCCAGTAGTAGGTGTGGTTGTTGCCAGAGTCAGTGCTCCCCCACATGGTGCTGCCTGCCTTCTCCTACATTGGTTTCGCTCCTTCGCTTCTTGTCATCCGTGCCCCCACAAACCATTGAGGCCCCGCAGAGTAGCAGGCATGCTGACACCTAGCACTCTTCAAGCTTGTTACAGCACATACAATACAAATAGTTGTTGTAGCACGCTACCTGATTCGCAACGGCCGTGCAAGGTTGCATGACGGGTGTGCGGAGTACGCATATACTCTGGTTGGCCCACATACGTTTGGTACACGGTACTTCATGGTTTACACATGTAGTGTCCTTGCGCGCGTTGGCCATGCACCGCGCCGCGTACCCTTCCGAGTGGCGCGCTCATCTTTTCATAACTCCAGCAGAGGTGCCATAATATTGCAAATGTCAGGGCGACTTGGCTTGCACACACTTGAGCATTGGCATAGTGCCATGACGCATGCATGAAGCAGCAGGCAGTGCCAGCAACTCACGAGCGCAGACCAGCGGCTCAATGCTGCACAGCGCGCGTGTGCGCGGGATGATTCTAATGACGCCTGTGCTGTCGCTATCCGTCTCCTCTGCTCACACCCATCAACCGCACCAGGTGCTCGATTCTCGCCTGCACACGGTGCGCATGTACACCACCAACGGGGGCGCGGCAACGGAGCGGCTGGCGCTCATCACGTCTGTCGAGTACTGCTCTGGCGGCAGGTGGGCTCCTGCATGCCAAGTGACCAACGGGGCAGCACCACGTGCCTCATGACAGACTCACAGCCGCCTACGATTTGTGGTGGAGTTGTGTATGCATTGTTGTGAGCCGTGCTCACACTTGGGAGGCTGCTGTAAGTGCAGGCGTTGAACTTCGATTGAATGCATGACACACGCATGCGCTGTGGTCACAGCACATGGCAGCCCTTCTAGGACTAGCTAGCTACTACTACTAGTAGTACTATTGTGCAGGCATATAGGTACTTTTGGGCAGTATACGCATGCGCTACTGCTACGCTACCAGGCACATCTGTGCGCTGTAGCCAGAGTCAAAAATAGCTCTGCCATAGCGCGCCCTTCAGTGCATGGTGCAAATGCAGGCGCTCTGCTCCTGACACTCTCTTCCTGACCCACCACAATCGCCACACTTTTACCATGCCCGCTGTCTCACCGTCTCACGACTTGCATGGCAGCTCACAAGAGTGCATGCTCACAGAAACTCATGCACGCGCTTGTGTTCTCTCCATATGTGCACAGGTTCGAGGACAAACTGTCTGAGCTTCGCGCGACTGGCAGGACCCGTGAGGCGCTGGCGTTGGTGGAGACGGGTTTCAAGCAGGTGATCATGCACACGCCCGCCTCGCACCCACCACATGCTCACGAAGCGAACCGTCTCTTTCATGCGCGCCGTCAGGCTACAGCAGTGACAACCACTTTGCCCCTGCCCCCCTCTCTCAAACAACATGATTGATACTACCCTGCCGAATTGTATGTGGCATAAGAGAGGGTTCGGCGTACCCGCGTCATAGCAGGGCGCATGTCACACGCCGGTCATGCCTCGCCATCTCTTAGCGCCACTGACAGCACGCACACCCTTCCCTTCCTCCAACAACAATCGCACCCGTCTGGCTCAACTCGTGCAGATTGCAGAGGCGCTGGCGGCCCTGCACGCCGGCGGCGCCGTGCACGGCAACATCAACGTCGGCAACGTCTACCTCACCGACGGTGAGCACGCACCTCCCTGCTGCTGTGGCATTGCACCCTGGTGGTGACTGGGCTCACTTTACATGCTGTTCGGGAGTTTTACCTGGCGTCGACAGCCAAGTGGCACAGTGTGCTTCTGCTCAACACCGTCGTGCACCAACTTGAGCACGGTTTAGCGAGCTGGGCAGGCGCAAGGATTGGCTGGCGGCGAAACAACGCTGCGCGAGTCTTTGTCTGTCGAGTGGTAGTTCATTGTCGCAGCATCATCATGCTCAACCAGCAGCGCTTTCGATGCTACATATTGCCATCCTGCACTCACAGCACTGGCGTGTCAGGCGGCGGCTACTTGGTTTTGATGTGTGGTGACTTTCACGCATGGGGCCTTGGCATTGCATCTGCCCCCAGCCACAGCACTAGCTGGGCTCAGCGACCTTTAGAGTCTTTTCGCTGGAGTACGCGGTATTGACCAGTCGAGAAGCCCGGCCTGCACATAGGGCATTGCGTGCTACCGCAGTATCGCTAGCAGTCATAACACACGCTGGCAAGCACACTCTGCGCATCACACCAAGGGCCCCCAACCGCGGAGGCACGCAGCCCTCATAGGACAGCTCAGCAGGCATGTGCGGGTACGCTCAGCAGCCAGTCACACCTTTCATCGGCAGCTGACCCAGGGCCCTGGCAACCTGCTGTGATGACACACTCCCCCGACTCTGCCGTTCCTGTGACATACAGCTGGAGTGGCTAAGCTCGGGTCCTACAGCTGCGTGCGGTACCCGCCACCCCCTGCGGGATCCACGGACCTGATGGAATATGGTGAGAGCATACCGTTACTACTTTTACAAGTTCACTGTGATTTGGTCCTAGTGTGTACCACCACACAATAGGCTTTCTTGACATTGTACTCTGGACCGTCGTTTGCCCCAAGCTTAGCTACCGGCGGGCGAGCAAAAGTAAGGTAGGGGTTTAACCTGCCTGGTTCTAACCATGGGGACAAGTCACCACACCAGGCTTATCCTACTGTTTTGGCTGGCCTTAGCAAGGCTTGCAGTCTTTGAAGGAGCTTCAGTGCACATCGCAAGTATTTCAGTTCAATCGCAGGACCTGGGCTTAGCAGCACATTGATGGTTAATGCTGTCACTTGTTTTGCTGTGAGCCACGCCCACAAACCGATGGAAGGCTTGTGCACCTACATTTGGCGTGACACACCCAGCAAACGCCCTGATAAATGGATAGGCGCGGTGTTGCCGCGCTCTGGCAGATGGCGGACCATGCGCGACAGTGTGCAATTATTGCGCTCGTGAGCAACTTGGTGACCACCTGGCGATGCTGAGCCATGGCGGCACCACAGCCATGCATGGCTATGTCCTTAGACCATGCTCGCTCTCCATTCTACAGACGGCATGACGCTGGCCACATGCCCTCTTGCCACCCCCCACGTCACAACCACACTGCAAATGCCAAAATGCGTTTTTGGCAGCAGCGCCAGCGCGTATACTTATAAGTACACCTCTGGCGTGCGGTTGACAAAAGCTTGCCACCCCAGATCCCACCATGCTCTTACACGCCGATGAAAACTGGCTGGCTGGGGCGCTCCGCTCGCAGGTGCGAATGCCCTGGTGCCCCCCGAGGCGCTGGAGGAGTCAGGTGTCACGGAGGTGACGCCACAGGCCGATGTGTGGGCACTGGGGTGCTGTGTCTACACCTGGGCGGTCGGGCGCCCGCCGTGTGAGGAGCTGGCCCAGTCAATGGCCAGGTGGGTGCCATGACGAATCAATACTGGTCATTTCCTTCATGGGTAGCAATTTGTGTTTTCTACACGGTGGCAGCCTTGTTCCCCGACACACACGCACAAGCAGCCAGCACCGACTCAGCGGCTTGTGCCTGTTTTCTACACGGTGGCAGCCTCATTTGCGACACGCACACACAAGCAGGCAGCACTGATTCAGTATCATGCCAACGCACCACCATACTATTGATTTGGCAGGGCAGCAGAAGTCGCTGGTGCAGTGCCGGGCTCGCTCATGAGGAGTGTGCAGCATTTGCGTCTTCACCGCTGCGCTGGCTTGCACGTGCATGCCTGAAGGCAGTGTGGGCTTCTCTGATGAGCAGCTGACGCGCAGCCCTAAGGCTTGGCTGTATCATGCATGCACCTGCAGTGTGCAGCTATGCGTTTGTTCGCCTTTGACTACCCATTGCTGAACTGAAGATGGGCTGAAGAAAAATGTCGCCAGCTGGCAACAGACATTGCTGCTGTGTGCACCTGTGCCGATCACCGAACAAAGCATCAGCACCACCCGGTGCACCAGCTGGCACCCTTGCCAACCCATGCACCCATCGCTGTGTCCGTGTGCACAACCCCCCGCCCACCATCAGGACAACCAGCGATGACGTCTCTTCTGGCGAAGTCTCCACCGGTGCTGCCGCGGCCATGGACGCCGCAGTGGAGAGGGCTCTGGTGCGTGTGCCCATGGCGCTGCGCAGCCCTGGCATGCTGGGCGCCCTCGCGCTGTGCCTGCAGCCGCACCCCTTACGCCGCGGCAGCGCGAGGGACGTGCGGCTGGCGCTTACGACGCCGGCCGCCGCTGGGGGGCAGTGGGCGTGAGCTGCTGCCTCAGCACCGCGTGTGGTACTTAAAATGCTGTTCGGGAGCAATGCTAGATGTCGACAGCCAAGTGGCACGGTGTTCTCCCAAGCACAACACCATCGCGCGGGCTCTCATCGTGTGTAGCGCTGGGGGTTGCAGGAGCGCACAGACCGTCCTGGCTCGGCTGCCGCACTTGGCGATGGCAGGGGTGTACATCAGCAGTGGCAATGGCATGTCTGTGCCTCTTAGATCGCGATCGCGTCGGCGGTGCGGCACTGACGGGGCGGGGCCACCCTCACAGGGTTGCCTACCGGCCCAGCGGGGCGCGTAATTGCTGACGCGACAGTGCTCAGCAGTTGCAGCTGCCAAGAGCGGACACTTGATGGTTTTGAGATGCGTTTACCACAGTGCCAAATTACGGGGCGCATTTTGTTACATGAGCGTTGCAGTGGCACGTGCTTGTGACACGGCCATGGCACACCTTGCTCCCGAGTTACCGACGACTGTCATCACACCGCATCATACATAAGACACCCGTGACATTTGACCTGTGCAGCCACGTCAACTGGGCTGCATTGGCCTTGTGCTGTTATATCATGATGCGTGTGAGTACCTCATGACTCACTGAGTCATGAGCAACCATACATGTGTGAACCACTCAGACAATGAATGCTGTTCACCACACAGCTTGGCGCCCTACCCACTCGAGGCTTAACCGCGCACCCCCAAGACTCATACCTGTATCGACGCCGGGCGCGGGCAATGGAACAGGCCGTCCGGGGTGCCATGGGGCTGGCCGCGCGGGCACCGCTCCTGCCCAGCAACGACATCGCCTCGGCAGGAGCGCAGTCGCTGCACACCCCGAAAGGTGGTGCAGTGGCAGCATCCTGGGCTATTGTGGGCAGCGAGCGCGCCACCTCCGAATCGGAGTCAGCAGCAGCGCGCACGCGCCCCGTGGCACCAGGCCGCGGTGGCAACGGCAAAGGTGCAAGCGACAGCTTTCCCGGCGCCCTCCCGCCGCTGCAGACGCGGAGAGTGCAGCTGCTGAACCAGCGAGCAGCGTTACGGTGCTCGCCCACAGCCTGCCGCCAGTTACGTCGCTGCTGTCCGCAGGCTCCAGCTCAAGGTGGGTAGCAAGCAGTTGTACGAGTTCGCGCTCTGCACATCCAGTGTCCATGGCAAATGGTGTCACGGTACCACACTTCACCCGGCGCAAACAAGACGCACTTATAAGCAGTGGTGTTTTGAGCCTCAGCGCATGCGTCGAAGTAGTTGTTTACAAATATCAGGAAACACTCCAGGGACTGTGCGCGTACAACAATGCAGTGTCAGTGGTGGCATGTATGCTACAGCATGGTGCCGCATCTCCCCTGCGCAAGATACGCCTGCCTGCAGCTGTCAAGCCTGCAGCCTCTGCATCTGCGTCTTGTCACTGCTCAGCTGCCTCATCGTCCGCGCACCATGGGTTTAACCTACCATAGTACCAGGTAGCACTCACCAAGTGTGCTCTGCATTCCGGGCTGCAGGTGCCGCGCCTGCAAATCAAAAGTACACTATCCGAAACAGGTTCCCTCCAGAACAAGTGGCTTTGCTCCTCGCGCTCGCTTGGCACAGCGCGCCGGGCGCGACTGCCAGACGTGACAAACATAAAAAGGACGTTGCTTCACCCCTTGGTGGTCGGTCCTGCTCCTCAGCTTCGCCTGGCACTCAGCAACGCTGTCACCTTCCTCCGCACCCACTCGGTGTGTTGCCGCTTCTGCACGTCGATGCTGCTCTCCTTCTCGCCATGATATCGGGCGCGGCTGACGCCTGATCCAATGCAGTCGCCATGGCAGGTCCCCAGCTCTGGCGATGGTCGCGCTTTATACCGCTAAAAGTGCACACATGGCAGTGCTGTCTGTGACGGCAGCCAGCGCTTTGGTGCACTTCTTTTGTACATGGAATCACCACCGCCATCACCCACACCCGGCATCGTCCCCTGCATGACGGCGCCTGCGTGCCGCCCATAGCCCACTCTCAGCCCCGCTGCTCCCGAGCACACCCGATTCCCCATTGCTCAGAAGACGCACTTCCGGTCACTTACTAACCGCCGCGCTGAGGCCCTGTCAGCCCGTCCGTCGGCGCATTGTCGTCGTCCCAGAGCGCGCGCACCTCCTTCGCGCTGGACGCCTCCCGGCGCAGGGCCGAGAAGGCGCGCACACTCATCCGCCGCGCCTGCCTCTGCATCGCCGTCGGCAGCGCGTGCACCATGAATGGCGCCGTGCACCATGAATGGCGCCGCGCCGGTCCAGATGGGACTGGGCTTAATCGCCCCAGTCGCAGCGGCACTGTCGTCATCCGCTGCAGCAGCTGCATACCGCTGGGACGCGGGGCGCGAGCCGACGGCGCAACACGTGGGCAGCGCTGGGTGCGACCTGTAGTGCTGGGCGGCCTTCCTGCGTAGCGTGGGCGGAGGGAGCGTCGCAGGAGGCGCGGAGATGAGCGATGGCAGCTTTGACAGGTGCTATATAGGATGCACGCCGTCATCATGCCTGCTGCTTCGTGGACCCATGAGGTCCTGGAGCGCAAGCCGGACAAAGCGGTGGCGCGGCTGCGTAGCGGTGGGCAGAGCATAGGTGTGTGTGTGCGTGGGCAGGGCCGGTCGCACGAAAAAGATGTGCCGGGTGGCAGGCCGGCAGCAGGGCGCATGTAACAAGACGCCGCACTACTTGACAGCGCACGCCTAAACAGACAACCGCCTGCAGACACCTGTGCATGCTACCGTAGTAGCAGCTGCAATCAGCGAGCATTGGGCAGAGTCGTGAGTGCAGGACACATGGCGCTAACCTGAACACATCCTGCAGGGCGTCGAGCTGGGGCTGCAGCGACAGCTCCGGCGACCCCGTCCCCTGCATGACCGCCTCCAGCGACGCAATGCCCTCAAAGTTGACGCCCGTCTGCGATTGCAGCAGCAGGCGCGGCTCATTACTGGTGGGCGCGCCAACGGCGCCATCAGAGTCTCCGCCCAGCACCAGACGCGTGTAGATGGTGAGGACCAGGCCGAGCATGTCACACTCCAGTTCTGCGAGCGGTGTTGAGGTTGAGGCTAGGTGTTGAGGTTTTGAGCGTCTGTTTGGTGCCCGGCCATCCGCTGGGATATGGAAAGCTGGACAGATGCTGGCATGAGCTAATGGTAGTTTCCGCAAACAATTGCAAGGAAGCGCCACGTTTGCGAATGGCTGGGATATGGAAAGCTGGACAGATGCTGGCACGAGCTAATGGTAGTTTCCACACACAATTGCATGGAAGCGCCACATTTGTGAGACGCGTCACGTCACAGGCTCAGCCTGCATATTTGTAGCACAAGGTGTAGACTAAGTACGAAAATTGCCCGCAGGCGCTCTCGCACAACCCTACCTGCAAGCCACGCGGGTTGCGCGATCAGCGGTATTACAGCGGCGCTCATCACCGCGTGACCCAGGACGCTGCCCCACTGACCGTACTGCCCCGCCGCCTGCGCGCACACAATATGCGGGTGCAGGAGCAGGAAAGTCCGGTGACGCATGCGTGGGCAAAGGTCGTGGCTGACTGCCCGTGATGCATTTCGGTTCGTGAGGTGCACTTGGTGGCCCCTGCGCATTGCCGCTGGGAGAGTGGCATGTGCGAGGGTCAGAGAAGGGGAGATTGATGGGAAATGCGCCATCACCGCCACAGTGGTACTCAGCAGCTGGCAAAATACCACAAACAAGCAGCGGCAGTGTCGCGATGCAGCAGTGCTGCCTCATTGAAAAGGTGCTAAGTAGTGGCAGCCACTCAGCAACCCTGGACAGCAGCATGTGAAGTGCGGTGCACCAGCAATCAGTGGCGGCAACCCTCCCGTCAGCAGTGCGCGGCAGAGGGCGGTGTGTTTGGCGGCACTGCTCACCTGCACGAGTTTGTCAGTGCACGCAATGGCGGCCTTGCACCCCGTGGCATCCGACCAGCACAGAACCCCTGCCACCAGCATGGTGGTGGGAAACTCGTTGCTCATGTCTTGCCCCAGGAGGTACTGCCGCAGCATGCACCAAGGCGCTTGCATGTCAGCACACGACCCCACCACGGGCGGTTGCGTCACACATTGTGAAGTATATGCAGCACACGCGCCGGCAACTGCGCATTACCCCAGCAGCCGGCGCAGACACGGCGCGCATTAGACCCCAGTACCACCGGCCCATGCTGCATGGCACTGTGTCACACACTTAGTCTACCAGTACATGTGACTGCCCCACGCAGGACGCGGTGCGCACTGTACAGCCAATGCGCAACTGTTCTCAGGCGGCTGCCTTTGCATGTGTCTGCAGCTGCAGCTGGTTATGCAGACGCAGCTGCCGCAGTGCGTGCGGCAGGTGGCTGACCCGGGCAATTCTGTCGGGCATGTAGAATTACACCTGCTGCACTTCTCACCCTTAGCAGCAGCCTGGCCCTGATGCGCTTCATCTCAGTGCCCTCGTACGTGCAGGCACCCGCTGTAGCACTCACAAACATAGTGTACACACTTTGGGCAGCACTTCATTAGTGCCTCGCTCATTGCAAAATCGGTGACACGGCAGCCGTGCAGTGATGGTACAACCATTATGCATGTACATGGACAAATGTGAAAAGACGACATTGTCCAGCACCGTGCTGCAACATGTTTGCACATGTTGCTGCAGAGGCAATGCACTGCAACTGACTGTGCTTGCACCGCACAGCCTCCGGCACTGGCAATCGTCCCACTGGCACCAATATTACTGCCCCATGTAAACCAGGAGCCAACGTGAAGCATCACAGCGTGGCGGCATGCCGCCGTAGAGGTGTGCCTTAGTGGCACTGAATAGCACTCACCGGCTGTGTCCGTGGTGCCCGCCCCAACCTTCAGCGGCCCCTCCAGTGCCAGCATCGCCTGTGCGTGACACCAGGAACAGGACAGCAGACGGTGGCACAAGCAGCAGCGCTGGCATTGGCCTGAGGCTGTGCCAACAGGCACGGGATGCCCGCATTGCTCCTCCGGCTGGTGGCGCTGGGGGCAAAGCATGGGTATGCCAGGCAAGATCTTTGACTCGAGTGGTGCGAGCCAGGAGTATGCTCGAGAAGCAGCCTCAGCACAACCAGCCACTGGCTGGAACATGCATTGACCGCATGCCCGGGAAGCAACAGGCACTGAAGCGGGTGCCGGACACTGTTCATTCGTGCTGCGTGCACACCGACGGACCCGGCTCCAGCTACTCCTGGACCAGCACATTGAGGAACGGCACATGGTTGGCATTGATGGTTGCATCATCATTGCAGAGCCATGAACCGATCGATTCGGAAGTCATCCAAACAAGTCAGAGCCCGGGTGCCAAGCGGTGGTGTGCGTGCGGACAGCAAGGACACTGTGTCACGCCGGCGTTACGGTACCGGTAGGGAGGTTGTGGGATACTATGAGGACGCACCTGCACCAGGTTCATGCTCTCACGCGTCATTTTCTGGATGTGTTGCTCTGCCAGGGACTGGCCCCCAGGAAGCACACAACAGGTACAGAGACGCAAAGAGTCAGTAACATCCTGGGGGTGCATGTGCTGTTGCATCACAACAGCATGCAGGGTCAATGACAGGCACACCTCTGCTTGGTGCCTGCGCATTGCGCCAAGCGCGCTGTCCGGCGCAATGGAGTTGTCAAACAGTTCAGGCGCCCGCTGGCAGCAGCTCAAGAAAATTGAGCCTGAGAACTTTGCTAAAGTTACGCTGGACTCAAGTGTTGCAGGCTTAACATGTTTGCGTAAAAAACAACTTGAACGTCAGGGGCTGCCGCAGACTCACCGCGCGTTGATTGTTGGTGATGGGAATGCCCTCGCACACAGTGTACGCCCCCTCGCAGTACAGCCTGCAGACAGGGGTGTGCCGCACAGACACGCAGACAGTCAGATGCGTGCAAGGGATGGAGCAGCGGTGTTCCGCGCTACTGCAAGCAAAGCTCGACTTTGAAATCACTGCTGTGCCACTTTATTAGTCTAGTAGTATATGTACACTTCAAGTTGAAATCATACATATAGGAGATGCAGTGCAATTGAATGAACACCATTGATGGCTCATTCATCTTGGAATTCCCATTGGCATGAATTGTCAATATCAGCTGTGTAGCTCTCAGTGTGCCTTGAAATGATTCCAGTGTTTGCCTTTTCATTTGTCCTGGAGGGATTCCGAAACCCTATTCACTTGCGCACCCTCACGATACGACTAGTCTAAGTTTAGCTAATACTACAGTAGTACTTCAGAAGCATACTTCATTGCCAATTCACAGTCTCTGCAACTGGGGCACCTAACAATCTCTGGCGGCGTCCGGGGAGATGTGGGCGGAGACTGCACAGGCCCAGCGACACCCAGGCTGGGCGCCCAAGCCGTGCTGCACCGGTGCAGCAGGTGGGACATCAAGGGCACCAGGAAGGGCTCCAGATAGCTGCGCAGGCGTGCAGCAGCGCGCAGGAAAGCAGGACGGGCAACAGGAGTAGTCTGGTGAGGACCATCATCAATGGCAGGCAAGGCACCTCTGTAGCCGGTTCGAGAGTGAAGCGCTGAAGGGATTGTGCGGCCTACGCAAGCAGACTTAAGGGAGATGGCCGAGGAACAGCTATAGCCTATGTATATCACGTGATTAATGAAGCGCTGCTCACCGCAGGACCAGTGGGGGGGGGTACAAACGGGCTTGGCAAGTGGCAGCCACGCTGGGCATGTTGACAGCAAGCACACGCCTGGCAACGACGCCTGCACAGTACCACGGCGGCAGACACTGTGACAGCTGGCTGCCAGCAGCGTATCTAGCAAGCGCGCATATGCTTCGAAGTATATGGCTTGAGACAGCGCTACATGTGAAGCACCGGCTGGCAGCAGCCGGCGCGCGCTGGTGCCAAATGGAGGCCTGCAAGCACGTGACCCATTGTGTGCCTTTTTTCACACACCTGCTTTAGATGGAGGGCGGGCAGTTGAGTATGAATGGCTGAGCGGCATGCTGCAGGAACAGGGAGACGGCGGCGTTCTCCTGGCGGTCCAACCCCCTCAGCAGGCAGTCCTGCAGCACACCTCTCACCTGTGGCGACACAAGATCGCAGGTGCCCAGAAAAATGCGGTGAACGCACTTTTTAATTACCACTTCACACGCCCAGGGCCTGCTGGTTGCCGTTAAAAAAGCGAATGTGCCCTGCTGCATGTTGTTCATAGCGACACCCCTCCTGCTCGTCTGCTAGATCCATGGTGCACAAAGTAGCACACGCAGCCTTCACAAACAATGTGTGCTCTCAGACTAGGCTACTTGTAAGTAAACTTCTGCTACGCTCACCTCACCATAAAAAACAAGCTTCTTGTTGCATCCGACTGCCTGCAAATCACTATATGTAAATGTGCAAGTAGCTCCGACTCACCACCTCCGGCTTCATGAGGTACAGGGCCCTGTGCTGGCAGGCTGTGCCCAGCAGTGTGTAGGCCTGGCAACGTAGCTTCGCCAGCCATGTCGCCCACTTGAGCTGCAGGTTATTGCTGCACACGACAGCCCGCCGGCATTTGCAAAAGGGACTTTACTCAGTGGCAATGGTAATTGATCTCAGGAGGGTGAAGTGCCACTGGCAGCAACGCATGACGCATGTGATTTGTCTGGCGGATGAGGCACCGTAGGGTTTCGGTCTCCCACCACGCACCCGCACTTGTGTACATGGCATTCGGCAGTGGTGTACCACTAGACAGCAGCAAAGCGCACGAACAAAATACCAGTGCACCTTTGCTGGCGGCGCCAGTGGGCGCTTGAGATTACTTAGAGTAGTACTTCGTATTTTACATGCAGTGGCAGAAGGTGGTCCAGTATCAAATTGGCATACTACAACGACCAGTGCTGCCATACGAAAGATGTGCACTGCAGCAGCTGTTGCTGTGAGTTACTTGCTTGTCAGGTGCACAACCGTTACGAGAGTGCGCAGTACCATGCCTAGCTGAAAGGTGTGGTGCCTGCCCCGGCATGCTCAGCAGTAGCTACCAGCAATGACGACGCATGTTGCTTCGTGACCTGTTTCTTCAGCATGCTGTGTGCAATGGCCAGCTGCGTGTGTACCGCAAGCTGGAACGCATTGGTGGTACCAGAAACACAGGAAAGTGTGCTCACTGTGTGTCGTTCGGATGCAACGGACGCTGCAGTCCGCAGGAGTCGCTCCTGTCCACCAGCTCCATGCTTGACAGTCTTTGCCATGCGGCGTGTGATGTGTAGCGGTAGCAGCAGCAGCGGCAAGGTAAGTGTTGTATCAACGCCGACCTGCCCTGCGAATTCGGGACTAACAAATTGTTTTACACCGCAGTACCTGGCACAACCAGCCCCACCACCGCCACTGTGTCAGGCGCTGCCACAAGCGGCTTGAGATCAGCAACCTCGTACCAAATGGGAGCCAAACGCATCTGTAGCCGCACACCGATGAGTAGGAAACCTACACATTGTCAACGCATTCGCTGGTGGAATACCACACAAGGCGCAGCAGTGCTCCCGCCTCACATGTACTACTAGCTGCAGGTGTGGCACGGCCAGTGTGAACGCATTTCACCCCAACACTGTCCTGAGTGCACAACTCACCCCAACACTGTCCTGGCGGTCTCATCGCTGAGCAGCGTGCCCACAGTGGGCTGATCCCACACCATGTGTATGCTCCTGGTGGGTGCCAGTGGGTAGCATTGGCATGGATGAGACCGGAGGCGCACAAGTGATTCGGAGTTCAGCAACCAGGTGCGATGACTGGCAACGCCACGCAGTTACGCGCACGTGATTCTTTGCGTGCTTGTAACTGGGGCAGCCATGAGCACATGGTAGCTGACAAAGCAGCCCATGCAGCTGCGGCACTGCGTGTTTGGGCGAGCATTAGCAGGCAGCAGATGCCACCGGCTGAAGTGCTAGCAGCCTTTGTGCACGCCACCATGTATCGCAATCGTTTGCCATTGTGCGACCACAGCCTTGAGTTCGAGGACAGAGTATTGGCTGCAGCAACAGTGTCACGCCGGGTAGGATGAGCGGCCAGCATGCAGTGCATGCACGGCTACCGGACATGTCAGCGTCATTGCATCGAACCAGATAACCAGACCGCAAGAACACCTGCTCATGAACCCCCACAGTGACTGTGGCTGTGCGGGTGGCTGCAACAACGCTCACAGAAAACACGATTGCACGTGCATTGCGCGCCGATCTCGTTTGATCGTGCTAAGGAGCAGCCGCCGCACCTGATGAGCTGCAGCAGGTTGGGCAGGAGCTGCACCCAGATCCCGGAGAAGGGGTTCTGCAGGGCATCCATTGACACCATGCTGCCCTGTAGATGTGAAACAGCAGAGTCACGGTGTTTTTGTGGAGGTTATCGCCAACTTCCAGCCCAGAGTGACCAATAACGAGATGGGGCTTGCCGCACGCATGGCATGTGCCATCAACGGGTGCTTAACGTCAGTTTCCGCATTGTCTAAACGTTGGAATCCGTCAAACATACCACAGGTGGCGGAGGTTGCAGATGTCTGCTGGCCAGTGCTGGACACGCTCTCCGCGTCCGCAGTTGCTGTATTCTACTACTATATGTAGTAATCAGTTTAGAGCATGCGGCAGTGGTGTGTGGCGCTGTCGAAATTGCCTCATTGCCGACGCGCCATGTCACCTGCACATAGATGATCACGTCCATGGTGGCTTGCGATTCTGCTTTGAGCGCGACGTGCTGCGACACCGCCAGGAACGTCCCCAGAGCGTGTCTGAAACTCACAGAGGCGGATGCAAAAAAAGTTGGCGTGGTGTCAGTGGTTGAACACACATGTCATACAGGAGTGGGCAGATGACGCTACATGAGTTGTGTAGCATATGCATCACATTCCATTGGCAACTGTTTGTAGTGCTACAGTAAGTGTTGCGCAGACCCCCAATTGGGGAACCGGAGCCCAAGAAATTTACCGCACTCCTGTCAGGACCTGCTGCCATGCCAGCGTATTGCGACTGACAACAGACTGTTACTCATGCTCAAGTTTGGTTGGGGATCGATATCTGCAGGCACAGATTTACACAGCATAGGAAAACGCATAGGCCCAAGGATCACCAGTCTGCAGAACAGCAAGGTGCACGCACAGGCAGCACATACCAGCGCAGCACTTGTGTGTCCCCACTGGCAGGCTAGCAGTGTTGATGTGCTGTACAACAAATTACTCGACAGTGCCCAGCAGCACACAGAGTACACATAGCTAAAACAAACAACAGGGTGAGCGAGTAGTTGGACAAAACTTCTGAAGTATGATAAGAAGTGCACTTGCCCGAGCTCGTTGTAGTCCGCCCAGGCAGTCTGCACCACGTTGGGGTCGGTGGGCCCATCCTTCGCGTCTACGCCAAGGGACGTCAGCAGGGACTGGAAGCGGTCGCAGGGGCGGCACACAGTGCAACATGGCCGACACACAGACTGAAACACCGCTGTGTGTATGCATCTGCACAACATAGGTATGACTTATGCCTCAATCGCTTGCGAGTTGGTGCTGGGTCGTGGTACCATACAGATGACAGGTGGCATGTGGCGGCAAGTTAGAAGCAGGGGGTCGTTCTACTTATGCTGTGGCCGAAATTGGAGATGCATAGTTGGCGGATTGGTGTCATATACAGTACTATATGCACAGCGCACCGCCGTGTGGCGGCAAGGTGGGGGCGGCGAGGCACACGCCACCAGCACAAACGTATCACTCTTGCACGCACCCGCCGTGCACAGAGCGCATGAATGCTGTAAGTCCACTTAAAAGTTTGCTCTTCTCCCCAGTGTAAGGGTAACGACGTCCCCGGTCATCCAAACCATGTAGAGATGTGACCCACTTGCAAAGCGCCAGACTGAGTGCAGCCCTACTGCAACAGCTCACCAGCGGCTTCATTCGCTACTTCTGTGTTTCATGTACCTGCATGCTGCATGTGTACTGTGCGTGTTTCCTGCGAACACACAGGTACCGGTACTTACCAATGTGATCTATATGCACCCCTAAAAAGATCGGCCACACAAGTCTTGGTTCTCATTATGATACCATACACGTGCTATGCGTCAGCAGTGTAAGCTAATGGAATACCAGACACTACTGCGTTACAGCAGTAGCCACAGCTAATGTACAGTGTATTCAATCACAGGCTAGACTGAGTGTATTGCTGTCGTTACATGCCACAAGCTTGCTGCAGAAGTGCAGTACCACACGCACCTCGCCGTGTTGCACTGCACGGCTGATCCTGTCACCTGTCCAGGCGGTGAGGTGAGGGCGGCAGATGTCGCCCACGAAGCTCCTGACATCAGAAAACGTATGCGCAACCGAGGCGCACAGTGCACAGTGAGGCCTGCACATGCCTCTGCAGGCAGCAGCGACTGTTTACAGCAGGCAGGCCGCATGATGCGCGGAGCAGGCATCCCTGTTGGCGTAAGTCCGTTCTAAATGATCCACCACGGTGACCGCTTGTTGCTGTGCGCCCGCCTTGACATCAGTTGCATAGTTAAAGTATACTTCCACAATAATATGTAACTGCAGCGCACTGGGCGAGGCTGGCTGACGCGCGGTGACGTGGCTTTTGGTTTGGCAGCGCGTTGTCTGCAGACTCAATAATTACTTGGAACAGGCAGGCTGAGCAACAGCACAGCACACAGCCCGACCGGCGCACACAGCAGGCGTGGGCACGTCATCTCACCTGTGCTTGGCAATGTCAGGCTCCGCGTTGCTGACAATTACCAGCATCTGGTACAGCTGCTGGCGCTGCCACTCAGACAGGCCTCCGAGCTGCAGGTGCATGTGGACCTGCAACAAGGGGCATTCCGCATAGGAGCAACCGTTCCAGTATTATCGAATTCACTGCTGGCATGCAATGGGCTGCGCCATGCTGCCAGTTGTTGCGTGGCGGTAACAATGCGTGATACAACTGCGCACTGGCCACGGCACCGTGACACGGCAGGCTCGACGCTCAGGACCATGGTGTGCCACTGGCATGGCCACGCGCAATGCTACTTCACATGTGCACGTACACACATACTAGATCACCACACAGGCTTCGGCCTGGCTTTCTGCCCCAGCCACGGGAGTACCTGGGCTCAGTCACCTTTTTGGTTTCTTCCACATACCAGCAGACCGAATGGCATACCATACTGTACATAATACATGTGATTCCCTTGCCCCAGGAGATGATGTGTATGTCTGATACTTTGTCATATGAGTGTCAGGCGCCTCATGTACTTGCTTAGCATCTGCAGCTGTGTGGACATGGCACACATGTGCACATATACTAGTAGTACTTTTAACACTGGTGCATGTATGGCTAGTGTGCAGTGCGCGTGTAATCGGTGTTGCTGTGTACCATGTCACACATGGTCATTTACTTTTTTAATTACAACTACACACTGCATTTATAGATGCGAAAGGCATATGCATATGTTAGGCACACCTGAAGTGACTGTGCTCGCTTACCAGCTTCTGCAGCTCTGAGAAATTGGTAGGTGCCACAAGCACATCCGGCAGCGCCCTTGCCAGGCTGATGAGGGCTTCCACAGCTGTGTTCCTGACTGCAGCCGGCGCTGGTTCGAGCCACAGTGCAAGCAGGGGGCAGGAGCCCCAGGGTCAGCTGCGCCCGCTTCCATGAAATTTCCGTAGCGGTGTCATATGGTGTGAGCCAGTGAAGCAACATAGTTATGGATGTTCTGGTGTTGGTATCAGCACCGTGGGCCCATAATGTGGGCTGCTGCCACGGCCGGAGGAGTATCACGCACACGTGTCGCAGTTGTATGGGAGGCTCACACACTGGGCGCACAGCACAGGTCACTTCATGTGGGTGCATGCATGCGGATCCGCAGAAGGAAATCCCTAGACCAGGGATGCAGCGTGCCTTGCTTTCAACCAGATAAACAGTGATGGCAAGCACTTTGACGCCTTCACCTAGCATGCGCCTTTCAAAGCATCGGATGCAGGGGAGCATCTGTCAGCGCTTGCCCACGCGCGCACACCAAGTAGTAGTTGCTGGCGTACGGGCGGCAGATAACATACTTCTAAGTATTGTTTCGAAGACAGTCGCCAGACACTCTGGCACGTGCTACCACCCACTGAGTGTGGATGGCAGCAGCGATTACTATACTGCACTGTAGAAGACAACATTTGTGTTGCAAGTACACGTGTCTCGACATGCGTTCACAAGGCGCTGCACTTGCCCTTTAGCGACGCAGCAGACAGCTCCCTGTTGGGCTGCTGCTCAGTTTGCATAGCTGACGGACTGTCTTTGACACTTGGTGCCACAAGCGTGGTGGAGAAGCGAAGCGCCTCGAAGCATGTGTGCACTGTCTGTAGGTGCAGTAGCAGCGACAGCGGCAGAGTAAGCAAGGCATGGCGGCAGTGGGCATGCAACACAACGCCGTAGTTGTACTCAAAATTTAGGAAGAATATCCAGACACGCAACCTGCTATGACAGTGCACGCATCTTGCTTCAGCTTATGCGCGTCAGGTCCATTGCACTCGCACTACTGGATGCGGTTGCGAAAACCCTGTACTGATGCACAAGACCGCAGCCACATCAAGCGTGAATTTCAATGACGCATCGGATTTTAGAAATACCACTTACGTAGTATAATATACTGCGAGTGCCACAGTGGTCGCGGACAGGCCCCAACGCCTTGCATGAGAGACCTGCATGTTACAACGTCACGGTGCTCTGTCTTCAGTGCGTTGTGCCTCACTGAGTGACACAGCCAGTGCACGTGCACCTGGTGCAGCTTGTCATACAACAGCTTACGCACCAGTACACAGGCACCGTGACGTAGAATACACTCTCTTCAGTGTGAGCACCATGGTCGCCGCAACTGCACTCCGCCTAGTGCGTGCAATGGCTCGCATGGCTGCACAATTGTTGCACGTCCACCTACCAGTGCCTCTGGCACTGGAACAGTGCAAGCCCACAGCATTCGGCATGAACTGGTGGGCGTGGGTGTACCTCATGTGGCATGCATGCTACTGCGTACTACATAGGTATGTCTACACTACAATTCCCTTGGTGGACACATGGCTGCACATGTCGGTACCTCAAGCGGGAGTTGCTGAACGGGCAGAATGGGCCCCCGGGGCTGATGGCATCATGATTGACATTCATGAGTTGGGTGTAAGTCTCACCTTGCGCAGGATGTCCTTCCCGCAAAAGCGCATGATCGGCGCACATGCCTCAAGCATCTGCACGGCTCACACACGAGCAAACAGTGGCAAGGCAGCACCGCACACTCAGATCAAGCAAAAAAAAACGCTGCTGACACCCATGTTAGGACACATCGAAGTTGCCGCGGCTGATCCACCAAGCAGGTTGACCGTGAACGCCCGTGCTAACACGTGCACGCACACCTTCACAAGCAGAAGTGCACGCAATGCGTGGGGCGCCCAGAGAGTGCGGCTTGACGCTCACCTTTGTCTGGACCCATTTAAGCACGGCACGCCTGTGCTCCGGGTCCCACTTGAAAATGCTCTTGCACACCTCGCCGAAGGACACCAGCGCATTGTCTGCAGTGGGGGTGTCAGCACCCCCATCATCCGAGTCACCCATGGGCCACCAGGTTTGTCGTCACAGTGCAAGCAGCATTGGCGTGGCCCCATTTGAGCAACGGCAGCGACAGGAGCCTTTTCAGTGGGCATGAAAGGTGTACGTGCAGGTGGTTGCTCAGCGACCGGGTGGGATTGCACGATCGCCACGCAAGCAGTGCAATGCGGGCAGCTCCGGGCACACCTTGACGTGGCACTGCAAGTGCCCTGCGAGTCGCACGGAGGTGGCGGGTCACTGCTGCATCTTGGGCGGGCAGTGTAACAGTTCAACTCGCGCCTCTTTGCAGGGAGAAGTACGCCACACAGCATGACAAGTGAGGCGCACCGCACATGTGTGTAACCCATCCGAACGCTTGGCTCACAACTGCCTGGTGTACCCGACAACCTTGCAGGTTCGAGAAGATATGCCGCACAACACTGCTGGCATAGCAGTCCATACCTGACCAGGAGACTGTTCCGTCTGACGCCTGCGCCATGCAGGCCCGCCAGTGCCCAGCAGGAGCAGCTCTGACTGTGGCGCACAGGGCCACTGTGTATGCATCGAGGTATCTGTGCAAACAGCAGTCAGCAGCAGCCGTCGAGTGCAGCAGCATCATGATGCGTCATCACAGCGGTGTCTCTGTAGTGTTGGCTAACGGCTGCTGGATGCATTTTTGCATGTGGTCGCGGCAGGCTTAGGTCGACACCTGACTGCGAACGGCCTAGCACATGACGACAGTGCATTTTGCTACAACTACTGCATGATGCCCATGAGTGGCTCAGCTGCATGATGATGACACAGTGTTGCCGTGCTATGCCATGCCTGCACACGCCTCATAGACGCAAGTGATGCAATCCTCAATGATTATCTCCTGACTTCTTCAAGCATTTATGAGTGGGCTTCTACGTCGTGGAGTAGCGTATGGGACTATTAGGGGCCATCTCGGCCATGTGCACATACCACACCAAAGGCATCGGCCTGGCTTTCTGCCTCGGCCTTGGCAATATGTGGGTTCCAGCATGCAGCAGCAGTTACTACAGGAGTACACCTTAACCGTAATTCTGAAACACTGGGTAATCTGTTTGTCTGGTGAATTAGCAATGTTTGTGCACGCATGGCGTCAAAAATAGAAGCACATAAACATTACACAAGTGGGTTCTGACATCGACATTGTGCAGCAACAGATACTGTGCGCCTGTATCTGTACCGTATTACTAATCATGCGCGTACCCTATGTGGGCACCGCTACATTTTCAGAGATTCCGCAGCACAACGGATGTGCAACTGCTCAACTGTTACAGTCGGCCTGGGAGGCCGACCGAGTTGTACTCAAGCTTGCAGCTGCTATGTACTTCAGAAGTACATGCCATGGCATCGCGAAATGCGTACCTATACACAAGAGACTGGCGTGTCAGCTGCCCGTGCTCGTCCACTTCCGCTGGCACAAGCTTGCAGTCGTCCATGCCAGGCGCGTGGTCCGACTCAGAGCTGTACTTGGAGCAAATTTTCGTAAAAATGCTGTGCATCACCCTTGCGACGGCGTCAGGGTACTGCCGTGTGAGCGCACCGAGGACCTCCGGCAGCTGCTCGCGCGCCGGCGTCCCCACCACCTCCATGTAGCTGTGCACATTGGCAGGTGACGAGAGGGTGCATGCTGCTGCCGTGGTTGGTTGCATTGTGTGCATTGTCATCAAGCCGCAAATGTGCGTCCCCATTCAAGTGGGCCTGGGTGCTGTGTGCACTGTCTGGCACGGTACTGGGCATTGCACGCACCGCGCGGGCTCCAGGCTGCCGAGGCTGCGCGAAAGTGGATGGGTTTGTCTTCCAGTGGTACAGCTGGCTGTGTCAGTCGTACTACTAGTAGATGCCGCAATTAACAGCATCAACGTCATGCCTTCGTGCCGTAACCGCAGTTAGTGGTCTGCATACAACATGCGACACAGGCATGCGGCGACTGTTGTGTTGGTCCGCTCTTGGTGATATTGCGGTCTCTTCCACCAGGGTCATGCAACTCCCACCTGTCAAAGCCATCGAACTCTTCGACTGCCGCAGGGTCGTCTGTAAAACACATAGTGGCTTCTTCCCAGCGTGGCTTCAGCATCTTCAGTAGCGCCGCGCGCACGATGTCCTCAACACCCCTGCCGACACATCGTCGAAGCATTTCACAACACATACATGTGCAGCAGAGCACATTGCAGATGCGTGTGGAGTAACCGAGCGATCGTTGAATCATGGTACAACAGGGCTGCATACCACCAAGGGACCGGCTGCATTGGGAGCTGAGTAGGACTGGCGCTGTCAAAGTTGCCGTGATATGGCTGGGCCAGCTCCAATAGCCTGACTGAGTACAGTCCGAAGTTATGTATTGTGTGCGGCTGCGACATGTTGAGGATGTGTCGTGCAGAGGTCAAACAGTCGGCAAGGACGGCGACACACACATCTAGCGCGCTTCCGAGTAGACATGGCAGCGCTGCCGCCGCCTTCATGAATGTGCACATGGCAAGAGGCGCTATAAGCAAGCCTGAGGCTGTGACAGTACACACATGGGATAGGTAGGCGACCATGCTAGGTTTCGGGCAGGTGCAGTGTCAAAACGCAAAAAGCTGCATTATCATCAGGCTGCGCTGTTCCAAGGTGTCTCATAACAGCCACAGGGCGGCAGAGGCAATGCCACATGAGCAGCAGTTTTTTGCATCGACATGTATGATACCATTTGCGCAAATCATAAACAGAGTGGAAGCTGCAGTTGTTTGCACTCACTGCTGCACGAATGGTAGCTGGCACAGGGTATCCTGGTTGGTCCAGGCCACCAGCACCGGCAGCGCCGGGAGTAATGCCCTGAAGGCACGCAGCAGCGTTGTATGCAACACGGGCATGTGGTGGCTACGTGTGTCTATTGATGTAGACATGCCAGGCCTGTGCGCAAATGGGCTCGCAAGCCCAATCGACTGTGTGCTGGAACTACGCAGGTTGGCAGCAACTGTGTGGGAAAGGTGCACTAAATTGCAGCAGCCACTGACACGGATAGCCAGATTCAATTTGGTGGACCCGCCGCCCCGTTCGAGTAGGGGACAAGGAAACGGCAGAACGGATGCTACCCAGAGGACGGATATCATAATGGAAGGCATTGTCAATTTTCGCCCGACAGTTGGCATTTCAACAGCCGGGCTTATTTGTCGCGTGACTGAAAGTATACGCGTGCCACGCAGAGCAGTGCACGAGAGAATAGAGGGGGGGGGGGGGGGGGGGGGGGGGGATGTGCGCACCTGCTGCCTTGCCCTTGCGCCAAGGGTGCCGGCCAGGACTGCATCCATACTGTGCTGCAGTAAGCCGGCTGTGCAGGACACGATGTCGCACTGCAGGCGGAGCCTGCAGAAAAATCCCTCGCGCGTGTGTGCGCTGCAGGGCAGAGGGAGACACGGCGTGTGAGCGCCGTCCAATTGCGTGTGGTGGCTGGTGAGACATTGTGGCACCGCCTCGTAAGAGAGAGTCGGATGCATTATTAATTTAGCCGACTGAGTTGCCTTAAGATTGTCACAGCTGCTGTAAGCCTGTTGGGTCGCAAGCCAGTGGCAGGACAGTGCCACCTTGTGCCTGGTATGACAATACCAGAAACAAACCGCATACTAGCAGGCAAGACGGTGTAAGCGCACAGTTCTTCCTCAGGCTGGTGCGCTCACCCCTGCTCCCCGCCCGTCTCGTGGTTCATTGTTGTCAGGGCTGCCAAGGGTGCCAGAGGGCTGGCATAGCACAGGACTCACAACAGCCAAAACCGTAGTAAGTGGTGCGACATTGCGGCGCGGCATGTCGTGCTGCTGCACCGGTAGCATGTGCTACTTGGCCGCACACTGCCACAATCAATATGCTCCAGCGGTCAGAACAGAGTGCCAGGCGTGGTGAACAACACGGTGCGTCACGGCACAGCTCAATGCCGTGGTAGGCGCCATGCACTGGCATCTGCACAGGCACACACCTACGGCTGTAGCATGCAAACGCGCGTCACTCCGGGCTCTTGCCAGCCGGGGGGCAGCCCTGATACTATAGCAGCCATGGCACAGGCCGTTATCCGCAGTGTCACATGCACGCACTGCTTGATGGCATGTGGGCGGTGATTGCTTGTGTATGAGCAGAAGCAGCGCTAGTGCGGCTGGTAAAAGCCAGGTGGGCCAGGTGCAGAGGGCAGCACGGTTTGTGGCCGTGTGGTTCGGGTTACCAAGGCTGTAGCTTAGTGGGTGAAACTGGGGCAGGGGCAGGGTTTTATCAGTTACTGCAGTCTTTCAAGGCCACTGACCGCGTCAGCTCACTGACGACTCACCTTGCTGACAGGCACTCGGCAGACGGGTGAGCAGCACCCCCAGCACCTCGATGTTCAGTGTGGCGTCATTGCACAGCCACTTCATGCAGGCGAAAGCCTGAACCACAAGTGCACGAACACGCAGAGCCGTGTGTGATGTGTAAATGGGTGTACGCCTTGGCACACTGCCAGATGTGTTCAACAAACGTTGCACTGCACACACCAAGATGCAACGTGGGTACAGGTACAAGTTGGTGATAAAACTATAAGGTAATACTGTTGTTTTCGTTTTCCAATGTGACATGCTGGCACTTGACATGACTGCACATGAAAATGAGTTTCACGCAGCACCGACATGGAATATGGTGTTTTTGTGGGCAAACTTTCCAAAACCAAACTAGTAGGCGTGCCCACCACGTGACGCCCACTATGCATTGGTTACAGCTGACTCACAACTTTGGCATGCCATGCTACCCTTGGTATGACGCACTTCACAATTGCGCACAGGCACAGCCTAGCAAGGCATGCATGTGCCTTGAACCTCTAGTGCAGTTTCCGTGCGGGCGCTTGTAAGCACACATGTGCTGCAGAGTGGCTTGGACACGCCACCGCTGGCCAGCGAGCCTGAAGCTCAAGTGGCTATGTAGCACGCAGTGTGAAAGGTAAGCCAGCCACTACAGCTCTAAACACAGGTGCATGCCACCAGCATCTCTCTTAACGGCTGGGTTGCATGCAATGCGAGTATGTACTGAGGGCCGCGCCGAATAATGTGATTGGTACCTTTGTTTTGTATGCGTTGCACGGGGTACAGCGGATTTTTACTGTACAGCCGCGATATGCGGCGTGATGGTATATGGTTATTGAAGTAGATGTGCACGTGTACACAAATACCTTGCGCCATACTTCAGAAGTACATACTTCAGGAGTATTAGTTTACGGTAGTGTTAGGTTACTGTATATGGTGTTCAAATGCAGTAAGTATACACTGTGACCCGTCACCAGTACTACTATAGTAGCCTAAGGTGAACTTCAAAGTATGCCATTGGCCTGCAATGCGCATGCTTTGTGCAAGCTCGCACCTCAAACATTGTCGGCGGCTCCTGCACCAGCCGCAGCAGCGCGTCCACCAGATTGTGACGGGAGGTCGCCAGCAGTGTCAGCGGGCTCAATGGCAGGAGGCTCTGCGGAGTGTGCACATGACAATGGTTTCAACAAATGTGCAGTGGGCACATGTCAGTGCTGGAGTGGCAAGCATGAGCAGCGACCGTCACATTGGCGCGAACACGTGTCCTTCAAAATGCACATTGCGATAGCAGGGCATGCCATCAGCGCCCGGCCCTCCAGATAAACTGTGTCCAGCTGCGAATTTATTGTGTTATGAGCCTAGTATGCCACATCCGCGCGGGGCGGCAACCCCAAGCACAATATGGCGGTCGACCCGAAAGTCATATGCACCAATCGACGCGAAGGTCGTGTGCACCAAACGTCGCTGCCACGCTCCAATTGCCACGGGGGGTTAGGCGAAGCCTCCAGCAGCAGCCAGGAACAAAGACTGACATCACTAGCCGTATCATTCCATTTGGCGGCCGCCGCGCATCACGTCGTGTAGCAGCACCGCTCGGGCAGCGCAAGGCTTCTAGCAGGAAACCTGTCTTCTACGAAGAAACCTGCCTTCGCTGCAAGTACTGACTTATGCGCCGCAATATCAATTAGACTCCCGGAAGAGCAATGGCTTTCCTTGCCTGTTCTTGAAATTCGCCTTCGTGATTTACTGCTGTGCTGCAGCACTTTGGTCAAATGTGTCAATTTAAAATTCAAAACCAAATCCATATGAGAGTCTCGGCCCACAAGTATTTTCTACGCTGCTCGAATCACCCTCGCCGTCACACACAACGTCTGCAAAATGTACTTCGCAATGAATCTCGTTACCGCTGCTACGGACGCGAGCTGGTGAATTTCAAAGGTGAGTCTGCCTTCGGCACGTCCAACTTCTGGCAGCATCGCACCTTAAGCAATTGTCAAGTAACACTCGGTGATAACCATACCCTGCAGCATCCGTAGCCCTCAAGGGCACTGACCGGCGGCTGTAGGCGCGGGGGCTAGCTGCTGTTGCCCAGGTTCACAAACAGACCACCCCACGGGCTTCGGCCAGCATTGTCCCGGCCACGTCAGTGTCTGAGCTCAGCAACGTTAACGTCTTACTAACTAGACTAATAGGTTCATTAGTGAAATGTTAAAATCTCGCTAAGGTGGCGCGTGTGCCGTACCCGCAGCAGCACGAGCGCGCGCTTGACAAGCACAGCGTGGGGCAGGGCGGCGTCCCTGCCAGTGCGTGCGTTCACAAGCCCTAGCGCTCCAATGGCCTCAGCCGTGCTCTGCAGGCGTTGCTGGTTGTGGTTCATGAATATGTACAGCAGGCGCAGCAGGTACGGCAGCGCGCCCTGCAGGCCCAACACTAGCTCGCTGCGCCTGGCATTGGTGAGCCTGGTCAGCAGCGGAGTGACACCGGGCAGCGGCAGCAGCAGTGCTCAGCAGCTGCTGCAGTAAACATGTGCAGTGTGCCACTTCCGCTCCCGGACCGGCGTCAAATCATCATGTGATCATGACAATCATTGTCCAGCAGCTATCAAGCGCCACCGCGCACCACAGCTGCCAGACTGAGTCTGCCGATTGACAACTTGAAGCTGGCGGTCACACCACGGAGTAGTGTCACTGATGCCTATCCTATCATGTCACAGCACCATGGTGCACTCGCTGGTATAACAATAATTGTTACTGGGTCTATGCCAGTGGGAACCTTTCGGCTTCAAGTTGTGCAGTGCACACCTGCACTGGAAGTCGCCATCCTCATTGCAGCCCTGCACAACATCTGCATAAAACAGTGTTGACACACAGAAAAAAATGGCATATGAGTGATACCCCCGTACACCTTCTGCATGACAAGGCAGCAAAATCCGTGCGCCTACACACGCATGCCGTGCTACTGGCAGTCGCGGCTCCTGAGTCATAAAAATCGGCGGTAACGTTCTGTGCGTGTGTCACTTGGCTCCTGTACGCTTTTACGAGTGGTAGCTCTCTGCCGCAGGCGGCCTCCAGCCGCTTGTCAGGCAAGTGCAGGCAAGCAGCGAGTACTACTAGTAGATCCGGAACCGCGCAATGGTCCTCATTTGGCGCGTCACAAGCACCGCATGGCTCACCTGTGAGTGCCATGATCGCCAGCTCTGCCGCCGCCTCCTGGTGTGCCGACTTCATGGACGCCAGCACCACGCGCTCCAGGTCTTCGACGTAGTTGCTCCACACCGCAGGGTACGCGAGCTCCACCACCTCGGCCACCACGGTAGCAACCTGCACCACATGTCGCAGCGGATGTTAGGGGCTCACACGCCGGTGCATGTGGGCACCTGTCATAAGCACCATTTGGGCTAGTCGCGACCGCTGTGTGGACAGCTGTTCCTTTGTGTAGTAGGACCATGCGGTGATCACACATCTGTTTTTGCTGTTGTAGTAAGACTTTATTAGTGAAAAACTGTCACAGTTTACACAGATTTCGCGTCAAAACTGCCCACAGCATATACGAGCTAACCAGGCTCCCACATACCATGTGAGTTTCCGGCGCCGCCACCTGCGCCATCAGTCTAACTGACACCGGAAGTACAACTTAAGGACAAAGAAATATCTTTAAGGTACGGCTCAAGGACAATGAAATGTCTGAAAGGTGAACCTTTTTTGACACTTTCCATTACTTCTCTAAGTACACATTACTATAAGTACTTCATACGTCGAAGTGCTTACGAAGACAACATCAACAAAAAAGGCTGTGCATGCTCATACCAAAGCTCATGCCTGCGACTATACACACCGGCATGCTCGCACATGCATATGTGCCAGGTGAGCAGGTGAAGGCAAAAATAATGCTAACACAACAACAGAATTCAGGTACCACAACTCCGCAACAGACAGGGGCGAGCTTGGCACCTTCTCCTTGACAAAGTCGCTCTCTGCCAGCACGCTGCCCGCTCCACAGCTCACAATGAGCGCCATGGCCGTGCGCTGGTACGAAAGCAGCCGCTCCGCATCACCCGGCGCATCCTCCCAGCTCGCGTGCACGGCCTGCGAGGTGCCGCACAGCAGGCGCTTTCACTGCACTGCACCTTCTAGTCTCCCACACTTTGTTTGTGGTGCACAGGAATCTGTCACAAAGTGTGTGCCGTGTGCCGTGACACGTCAGCCGCTGACATTGTCTGCCACAAACTGACGGCAGCAGCTGCGCTGCGAGGGGAGGCTGGTTTGTGTGTTCCCGCAAGTCGTAGTGCATGCTGGACACACTGTCAGCCGCCACGTGCCACTGGCCAGTGGCACGATGTGTGTGAGGCGAAGGTTGACGATCGTCGTTGCATGGCAATGACATGCTGAAGCAGCAGTGGCTTCGTTTAAAACTGTTACTTACAGTAGCACCAAAGGCGTATTCAATCTGCCGATAAAACCTGTGCAGCATTGCAGCTCCTCGACTTGTGCCCCTGTCGCGGCACAGCAAGTGGGCCGACAAATCGGGTGTGGTGCGAGGCACATCAGCAGAAATTGTCATCATGATGGCGCACCTGGTCTAGGCACTCCAGAGCAAACTCGCGCACGGCGGTGTTGTGCTCTGGCTTGGCATTGGTGAGCATGTAGGCCGCATACTCAGCACAATTGGGGCGCTCCTTGAAGTGGTGCAGCACCTGGTCAGGCGGTTGGGAAGCACTTGCAGTTCAGTTGAGGTCACCGTGATCGCACATCGCCGCAGACACTGTCAGATGCGCTGGGCACATGTGCTCAGGCAAGTCACTGTAACAGTTGCCCACGCGGGAACTGCGGTGTGCACACACAGTGTCACGTTGTGGCTACCCCACTGCCGCAAGCTGCCTACCACTGCCGTTGCCCGTCCTGCGGGGTGCACGCATCAGCATTGACAGCTGGGCAGCAGGCAGCAGCATATCATTATTGTCACTGTTCGACACACAACCCACTGGCACGGCAGCACCAGACGGTGGCACCAACACCCGCAACTTCAATCTTGCCCTGCTGCACAGCCGTTGCGCAGCCTGCACACGCACCTGGGATGCATTTGCTCGCTCCTCCCCCAAGCAGCTCATCGTGCATGTTGGGTCGGACTCCCTGCAGATGATGGCCCTGAGTACCTTCTTGTAGATATTGTCGTCCAGCATGGTCTCCAGCGCGCCGCAGGCACTGCGGCAGCCACCGTGGGCACTTGCTGCCGCACTCCTGGCATCGCAGCCACGTTGGCACGCAATTATATGTATTTGTTATACCAGGCAGCAGCAGCCGCGCGGGCATCCACAGCTTGGGCAGCAGCTGCAGCAGCTCATTGACTTCATATTTAAATTCAGTAGTCTACTTGAAGCTCAGCCTGCAGCTTGACAACTTACAGCCGTTATGGGGTCCGACCTGGGCGTGACACTGCTGCAGCAGCTGTGAGTCAGAGCCTGTGAGTCAGTCGGAAAACGGCCACTTCCACTCCCCTGTCCCAGCAGAGACAACCAGTCCACTCCCACCCACACTGTGGCACTCCCTGAACTGCCAACTTGTACCATACCACTCGCGTCCGCCGGCCACAGTGACTGTGACACCCACACCCACTCCCAGTGGCACTCCGAGTGCCACTGAGTCATCACATGGCATACTAATGCTTTCCCGCGACAGTCACAGACTGTGATTCACAGTGGTACTGCTCCCATTGGCACCCTCCCGACTACCACTCCCACTGTGACAGTCCCCAAAACCGGAGTGGCTCCCACTTGCCACTGTATGCCAATCGTTGTATCTCCCATACATAATTCCTCTGCTGCCGCACTTGGTAAGATTTCGAGTGCTCCCTGGACCACTGGCCACTCTCAAGAGGTACGGTGGTGGCAACCGAGAGTCTGGCACTGTGACAGCGACTCCTGGTTGACTGGACTCCGGGACCCGCTTTCAAGGCTAGTCTATTATATATACATCTATAATAGTATACTACTTCTGAAGTACTTGGTAAGAGCTTACACTGCCAGTGGTTAAGGAGCAGGGGCGGTCATATGACAGTGTGATCCATCGTAACATGGCAACTGTTACAGTTACTGTAGGCCAAATCAATCAGCCTGATGGCAGGGAGCCTCTGCTGAGCGGTGGCAAGCAGTCATTACAGTAACTGCAGGGGCACGAAGCGGTGGCATCTGCTGAATTAGTGCAGGTGCTTGACACTTGTGCTGACATGACACAATGACGCTGCAGCACCCAGCACCAAGCAGACGGGCGCTCACGACGGGCGCCCACGACGCTCTCCGGCTGCTGCGCTGCGGCTGCTGTCACTGAGCAGTGCTGCTGCTGCTGCAGCAGCGATGACCCAGTGGCACTCTGCTGGTGCAGGCATCGGCACCGCCGCTCACCTGGGTCCCCAGCAGGCGAGCCTCGTCCGCGGTGGTCACTCATGTAACTCCCAAGTGCTGTACCTGTGCTTGCCACTGCCGCTGCTGCTGTACTGACACGAATGCTGCAGTAACTGTTGCTGCCCTGCAGCCGCTCGCTGGTGCAGCAGGCTGCTGGTGCCGGCCCCCCCGAACGGTGTGCGGCCGCTGAGGCCGCGGGGCCCGGGGCCCGGCCCGCGGGTGAGACCAATGCTTGAGTCGTTTTGTTGGCATTGACCGCCTCCGCAGATGCATTGAGGCCAGTCCCGCCTCCGCCGGTGTGCTGTTACTAACAGGGTGATTGCGCAGCTCCAATTTCGGGCAGGTTCCTCGGCCGGAATCGAAAGAGCCGGATTCGTCAAATTTTGACTTGCGCTCGCACACAGCTAGAGTTTTCGGCCAAGATGCACCTGGCAAACAGCAGCGTGAGCCTTAGCACCAGCACGCAGCGGTAGCGCGTGCGAGGTGTGGGGCGTGGGAGGCGCCCACCATACACCTGCTCCCCTGCCCCAGTCGCGATGCCTGAATGTGGCTCAGGCGCTGGCCCTGCCCGTTGCTACAACTTGACTTCCTTCACTACCTAGGGGTGTAGTTGTGTTGGTTGCCAGCCGCCC
>JAULBY010065764.1:0-33080 GCA_032358315.1 Ophiocytium majus | reverse complement strand
CCGGCTGGTGACCACCAAGTACCACCCCGCCCGGACCTGGACCCCCGAAAACGCCGTGGGCATTGGCGGCGCCTACCTGTGCGTGTACGGCATGGAAGGACCGGGCGGCTACCAGTTTGTGGGCCGCACCGTGCCGATGTGGAACCGCTGGTTCACCACCGCCGACTTCCCCAAGCCTTGGCTGCTCCGGTTTTTCGACCGCATCCGGTTCTACCCGGTGACCACCGATGAGTTGGCCGCCTTGCGCCTCGACCTGCCCCTGGGCCGGACCGCCCTGAAGATCGAAACGGGAACCTTCCGCTGGACCGAGTACCAAGAGTTCTTGAAGAGCATCGAAGCCGAGACCGCCGTGTTTTCGGCCCGGCAGCAGACGGCCTTCGCCCAGGAGCGCGACCGTTGGAAGGCTGCCGGACTGGACTCGTTCCAGAGCGAGCCCCCCTCACCGGTTTCGGACCGCATCCAGGTGCCTGACGGATGCGTCGGCATCGAGGTGCCCTATTCGGGAAGTCTCTGGCAGCACTCCGTTGCTGCAGGAGACCGGGTGACGGCAGGCCAAGAGCTCCTGGTCGTGGAAAGTATGAAAATGGAGATCTCGGTTCTGGCACCCCAAGCCGGGGTGGTCGAGGCCCTCTACACCCGCCCGGGGGAAAACGTCCGGCCCGGACAACCCCTTCTGGCCCTGCGGACCGAGGCCTGAACCGGCCTCGGCCGGGGGCGGTTCAGCCGGCGTAAGCCGTCCGCTGGGTGAGGGAGAACCGCAACAGCGATTCGATGGCGGCCGGGGTCGAGACGACCAGGGGAGCGACGGCCGAGGCGGCGGCCCGGATGGCTTCGTCGGGCGAGTCCCAGGCCAGAAAATGGCCCGTAAACAGAATTCCGCTTTCGACGTATTCGACACAAACGCTCATGGCATGGCTCCTTGGTCCGGGACCATCCTATTCTCCAAGGTCGAGACTCCGATGAAGGGTTTGTTGGTTTTTGATGAGGACTACAGTTCGCCGTCGAGGGCGTCGGGAAGCCTCAACCGGAAGGTGCTGCCCCGGCCGACCACGCTGTCGGCTTCGAGGCTGCCGGCCAGGTTCCGGGCCAGGTCGGCGCAGAACATCAGCCCCAGGCCGTTGCCGCGCTCGCCGTTGGTCCCGGGTTTGGAGTCGACCTGGTGGACGCCGAACAGGGTGGCCAACTTGTCGGCTGGGATACCGGAGCCCTGGTCGGTGACTTCGACGAGGATGAACGCCCCGTCGGTCCGGGCGGAAATGCGGATGGTCGATCCCGAAGGGGAGTATTTGATGGCGTTGGAAACCAGGTTGCGGACGATGGTCTGAAGCATCCCCTCGTCGGCCACCACGCTCAGGGGGGGCGGGCATTCCACCTCGAGGGAGATGTTTTTCACCTTGGCCTGGGGTTCCAGCCAAGCTTGGACGTTCATCAGGCAGGGGAGCACTTCGATCCGCTGGTGGAGGGCCGACACCTCGCCGATCTGCCCCCGGATCCATCCTAGAAGGTTTTCGGTCAGGTTGTAGGTCTGGTAGGCCGACTTGGTTCCCTCTTCGAGGATCTCGGCCAGGTCATCGGAGCAGCCGATCTGGCCCGAAATCAGGCCCAGGAGCACGCAGGTGTTGCCGATGGGGCCCCGCAGGTCGTGGGCGAGGATGGTGAACAGCTTGTCCTTCATGGCGTTCTGCTTCATGAGGGCCAGCTCGTTTTTTCGGTGTTCCAGGAACAGCCGGGTGTTCTCGATGACGATGGCGCAGTAGTCGGCGAACAGGGTCATGATCTCCACGTCGGACTGGTCGAAGTCGGGCTGGTCGAGGCGGTTGATGGCCGTCATGGTTCCCAGGGTCTGGTTGTTGAACCTGAGGGGGACGACCAGGATGGAGCCGCAGTCGGTGGCTTGACGCCGGGCCCAGACTTCGGGGGATTCCCGGGGGTCGGGGGCCGCCTTGGGCGACAAGGCCTCTTTGCCATGGGCCAGCACCCACCCGCTCAGGCCGTCCTGAAGCTCTTGGTACCCCACCGAGGTGACGATGCTCTCCTTTCCCTTTCCACCTTTGACAAAGTACCCGACGGTCTGGTCCGTGGTATTGAGTTCGATGAGGGCCACCCGGTCGGCGGGGAGGAGGGCCGCCACCGAGTCGGCGGCGGCTTGGAGGACTTCCGCCAACGATTCGGCGGTTCCGATGTGGCTGCCGAGTTGGTGGAGGGCACGGATTTCCGAAAGGACGTGGTGGTTCATGGGAGGCCTGGGCCTAATATACACGGGTTTTCAGCAATCGGCGAAAACACAGGCCAGGGGAGGGATCTCGAGGGGGCCGGACCGAGCCGGCGGCCGGTCGGCAATCCGCCCCAGGCTTTCGGGCCCTGTGAGAGAATACCCGTCGAGGACGGCGGTCCGGGAGGTCGGACGGCCCAGGGGTTCCAGCACGCGCACCGACCGGGGTTCCCGGCCGAGGTCGACCCGGGCGCCCTTGGTCCGGCTAAGGTTGATCAGCAGCAAGCAAGACCGTCCGTCGGGGAATTCGTGGTGCCAGGCCCTCAGCCGGCGGTCGGGACCGTCTACCCGGGGCCGGCTGTGGACTAGGGGGCCCATGTGAGACTTCCACAGCAGCGAGGCCCAGTAGTCCGGCCGGGGCGCAAAGGATCCCTCGCCCAGCAGACCGTAGTCCCCCCCGACCAGGGATTGGCGGAACACGGCCTCCACCCCCTCGTGGGCCATGAGGCCCAGCTGGTCGAGCCACCAGGGCGTCGACAGCCAGGTGTCCGACAAACCGGGTTCGCCGCCGTAGAGGGCATGGCCGGTTTCGGTGACCCAGAGGGGCCGGCCGGCGGCAGGGCCCCGGTCCAGGGATTTTCGTCCGTGGTGGATCCAACGCCGGGCGCCGTCCAGGGTCCGGGCGCTCAGCAAAGTGGCTTCCTTGGCCCGCCTCACGGCCACCCGGCCCCGGCTCGACTGCTGGGGGTAATAGTGGAAGCTCATGACGTCGAGGAAGGCGGCGGCGGGACTCCG
This sequence comes from Ophiocytium majus, assembly GCA_032358315.1. Taxonomy (NCBI): domain Eukaryota; class Xanthophyceae; order Mischococcales; family Ophiocytiaceae; genus Ophiocytium; species Ophiocytium majus. The sequence goes on along the minus strand of JAULBY010065764.1, from coordinate 30,073 downwards.
CCCCAGGGCCGGCATCAGGGGATTGGGCTCCCCGACCACGGGCCAGATGGCCGACGAAGGACCGACGGTTTTTGTTCCGGGCGAGAGGCGCCGGACCAGGGCGGCGAACACCGCGAAGTCCTCGAGGTACCGCCGGTTCGACGAGGACCTCTGGAGTCCGTAGAGAAAGGGGTAGGCGTTTACCTCGTTGCCGAACTCCCAGGCCGCCACCGGATACCCTTTGCGGGCGGTGTTGCGCAGCAGCCGCTCGGCACCCCGGCTGTCCCACCGGGCGCCGTCCCTGAGGGGTGAGGCACTGACCGTGAACACCACCCCGAACCCCTGGTCCCGGGCCCATTCGTTGAACCGGCCCCAGAGCTTGCCCTTGAGGACGAAGGGCGGCTGTTCTGTGGTCTCGGGCCCGTCGTGCTGAAAACCGTAACCGATCCGGTCAGCCTCGGTGCCGCCGACCCTGACCAAGGCGGGGGCCAGGGGGGCGGCCCAACGGGCCAGGGCCGGATGGTCCAGGTCCAGGGGTGAAACCCTGTCCGGGGCCAAGCCCTGTTTGGTCCCCTTCCGGGAGCCCCACCACCGGCCGCCGATGAGCACCGAGGTGTCGATGGTTAAGGAAAGGTACCAGGGCGGCAGGGTGTTCACGACCCGGGGGTCGAGGGTGACGCGGTATCGGGTCAACCGGCCACCCGGGCGGCCAGGAAGGACTCGAACTTGGCCAAGAGGGCCGGGGTGCCGTCTTCGAGGTTGTAGCCCCGGGGCAGGGGAGTCTTCTTGCGCATCTGGGGCAATTCGGCCAGAAAACCGGTGAGGTCGGCCTCAAAGGTGTCGAGGCTTCCAATGCGGCCCCGGCCCGTGGCCTGGAGCTTCTCTGCGTTGAGGGTCTGCTCGGGCTGGCCGTCCTGGGGCAGGGCCAAAACGGGCTTTCCCAGGGCCAGGGCCTCGGCCAGCACCTGGTGGCCGGCGGGACTGACCACGGCGGAGCAGTCGAGGAGGGCCTGGTCGAAGTCCTCGCCGGGGCAGGGAAACACCTTCCACGACAACCCAGGGAACCTCCGCAGGACCGCCAGGGCCTTGGCCCGGTACGACTCTTTCAGGTTGATGACCAAGGTGCCCTTGTTCCGGGGGCGCCGCTTGCGAAGGCCGGGCCGGAGGAGGGGCCCCACGTCGCCGTCGAAGAACGAAACCAGCACCCGCTGGTCCCAGGGGCCTTCCATGAGCCGGGTGCCCAGGGCTCCGACGGCCGAGATCAGACCCCGGACCCGCACCCGGGTCATGATGCCCGGGTGGTTGAGCTGGAACACCGGCAGGCCGGCGAACCGGGCGGCCCAGGCCAGGTGGGGTTCAAAGTCCGAAATGACAGCCTGGTAACCCCCGTCCTTCAAGGCCCGGACCAACCGGGCCACGGCGAACGGAAAGTCGAGGAGGGTGGGCAGGGTCTTCTTCAGGGTGGCGGCCGCCAGGACCCGGCTGCCCCGCTGGACGAAGTGGAGGCCGGGGATGGGGGTGAAGGGCCGGGGGCCCACCTTCGACCGCAGGAAGGCTTCCACCGAAGCCGGAAGGAACAGGCCCACTTGGTGGTGGTTTTCCAGGTGGGGGAGAAGGGTGGTCATCCGGGAGACGTGGCCGAAGCCCTCTCCGTTGCACGAATAGGCGATTTTCATGGGGCCCCCAGAAGTTCGATCCGTGAGAAGACGTAGGCGAGAGACTCCCGCCTCAAAATGGTGCGGTAGGCTCCCCGGCCGAAGCACCGGGAAGGGCGGTATTCGTTGTAGGCCCCAGGGATCCACGACCGTTCCGGCGACGACCAGAAGACCAGTCCGATCTTGCCGTGCTTGATCTCGAGGGTGGTGAACCCCCGTTTGCCCACGGCGCAGCCGGCGTTGAACACGCAGGGCACCGGCATTTCGCCGTACACGGTGGTGGCCAAAGACGGCCGGGCTGCCTGGGCCGAGTGGTAGTCGCGGTACAGTTCTTTCACCGTCCGGCGGATCCGGGCCTGACGGCCGGGCTCGGCCTGGCTGTAGTCCCGGCACATCCTCTCAATGCGGACACCGATCGATTCCTTTTTGGAGAGCGACTCGAAAAGGGGCCGGTGGGTGTGGCCGATGACCGAGACCAGACCCTGGCGCCGGGAGAACTCGTGGACGGCCTTCTCGAGCTTGAACTTCTTGTCGGAATCGTGGGCGATGGACCGGTTGCCGATCCCAAGGGGGTGGGCGAAGGCCCTGAGGCTCCAGCCGATGAGGCCGTTGAACCGGCCCGAGTTGGCCACCCCGGCCTGGTGTCCATGGAAGATGAACAGAGGCCCTTCGGCGGTGTCGAGGACGAGCCCCTCGCCGTCGAAGTGATCCTGGTAGAACGGATCGGCGGCCTTCGAGGGGAGGATTTCATGGTTGCCCCTCAGCCAGACCAGGTTCCCCTGGGCCTTGAACCGGGCGAACAGGGCGTACATGTCGGCCCAGGCTTTGACGATGTCGGCCCGGGGGACCCGGAGCAGTTCTTCGATGTCACCGTTGAGGACCAGGGTGTAGCCCCGGGCCAGGTAGAAGTTCTCCAGGGCGTCGAGGCAGAGCCCGCCGTTGTGGAGGAAATCGTCGTTCCGGTCGCCGGCCCCCATGTGGAGGTCGCTGAGGATGACCACCTTGTCCCGGGGGCCGACGGTCCTCCGGGGGGCGTCGGCCAGGAGCCGGGTCAGTTTGTCCTGAATCTCGGGGCGGGAAGCTGCCATCGGGTTCTCCTGGCTCCCAGGGTAGGGGGCCGGCGTGAGAATTCGGTGAGACTTGTGTGAGTCTTCTTCCGGGTCTATCCTTCTTTCATGATCAAACCCGCCCTTCCCCGTCCCGGTTCCCTGGCCGCCGTCCTCTCCTCCTCCTGGGGCGGACCCGCCGCCTTCCCCCGGGTGTTTGACGCCGGTCTCAAAATCCTCACCGACCGCTTCGGCTACCGCATCCGCGAATACCCCACCACCCGGCAGCCCGACTCCTACCTCGACCAACACCCCGAGGAGCGGGCCCGGGACTTCAACGCCGCCTTCGCCGACCCCGAGGTCGGCTTGGTGGTCTCGTCCATCGGCGGGTCCGACTCCATCCGGCTGCTTCCCCTCCTCGACCTCGACCTCATCCGGTCCCACCCCAAGCCCGTGTTCGGCTATTCCGACGCCACGGCGTACCTGTCGTGGCTCAGCCTCAACGGCGTGGTCACCTACTACGCCAATTCCGTCATGTCCGGGTTTGCCCAGTTGGCCTCGTTCCCCGAGGCCGAAGCCTGGCACCGCGACCTGTTTTCCGGCGCCACCCCGGCCCTGGAACCCTTTCCCCGGTGGACCCACGGGTACCGGGATTGGAACAAGTCGGCCGACGAGATCGAGAAAACCCAGCCCAACCCGGGGTTCACCTGGGTCCAGGGGAAGGCGCCGACCCGGGGACGGTTGTGGGGCGGCTGTTTCGAGGTGCTGGAAATGCTCAAGGGGACCCGGTTCTGGCCGGGACCCGAGTTCTGGGTCGACCGGGTGCTGTTCCTGGAAACCAGCGAGGAAAAGCCCCTGCCCACCCAGGTGAAGTACTGGCTGCGCAACTACGGGGCCATGGGGGTCTTCGGGCGCCTTTCGGCCCTGTGGGTGGGCCGGCCCAAGGACTACACCGAGGCCCAGGCCGCCGAATTGCGGCGGGTGGTCAAGGGCGTGGTCAGCGAGGAATGGGGTGCGGTCAACCTGCCCATCGTCATGGACCTCGACTTCGGGCACACTGACCCCCGGTGGGTGCTGCCCCTGGGCGTCGAGGTGCTCACCGACCCGGTAGCCAAACGGCTGTCGTTCCTCGAAAGTCCGTTCACCTGACCAGAAGGGCCAACAGGCTGCGGCGCCAAAGGAAGACGGCCAGGCCCACGGCGCCGCTGAACACCATCACTCCCAGGAACACCGGACCCAGGCCGTGGACGGCCAGGTCGCCGAGCCAGCTCGAGAGCAGCAGGCTGGGAATCCGGGCCAGTGTCGTGACCCAGAAGAACCGCCAGGGCTTCAGGTCCGAGAGGCCGGCCAAGTAACAAAAGATGTCTTTGGGGAGAAACGGGAGGAGGAAGATTCCGCCTAAAACCAGGTCGAGGCGCGGGTGGTGGACCAGGGCCTGGAACCGGTGGAACCCCTGGGTCTCGAGCCATTTCTCGACCCACCGTTTTCCCAAAGTCCGGGACAGGGCGAAGGCTCCAAGACTGCCAAGGCTGATGCCGGCGAGGCTGAGGGCCGTCCCCGTCCACACGCCGAAAACCATGCCGCCGGCGATCTGCACCACCTCGCCGGGAATCCAGAAGAGGAGCACCTGGGCCACCTGAAGTCCGAGGAAGACAGGCCATGCCGCCGCGCCGAAGGCGTGGAGCCAGGATTGCAGCTGCAGGGGGTCGAACAGGTCGGGCATGGCCGTCCTCCTGGAGGCTAGGATCGCCGGCCGCCATGATGAACGTGTGGGATCGGGGTCAGAAAACGATGAATTCGTTCAGGAAGCGGCCTCGACCCGGTTCCGGCCCCCGGTCTTCGCCCGGTAGAGGGCCAGGTCGGCCCGCTGGTACCAGGCGTCGAACGACTCGTCCCGGTTCCAGATCGCCACCCCCAGGCTGGTGGTGAGGTACCCTTCGGGGAGCAGGATGGTTTCCACCGCGGCCCGGAGCCGCTCGGCGGTTTCCTGGACGGCCACGGGGTCGCTGGCCGGGAGCAAGACGGCGAATTCTTCGCCGCCGATCCTGGCCAGGGCATCGGAATTGCGGATGGTCCGGAACAGCACCCCGGCGAAGGCCTTGAGGACCCGGTCGCCCTCCTGGTGTCCGAACCGGTCGTTGATGGCCTTGAAGTGGTCGAGGTCCAACAGGACCAGCCCCAGGGACCCCGGGGTCCGCAGGGCCCGGTTCTGTTCGATTTCGCACCGTTCGAGGAAGGCCCGGCGGTTGAGAAGCCCCGTCAGCGGGTCCACCCGGGCCAGTTTCTCCTGTTCCAGACGGATGGTCCGCAGCCGGGCCAGGAGGACCATCATCAGGCCGGTCGCCCCCACGATCACCAGGGTAAGCGCGGAGACCCAGGTCAGCTGGCCGAAGAACCAGTGGTCCCAGTCGGACCCCAGGGCCGTCTGCGGCCGCGACACCACCGTCCACGCCGCCGTCCGCTCCAGCCGGTGGAAAGAACTCAGCTCCTGGCCTTTGAGGAGTCCGGTCAAGGTCCGTTCCGACCGGATCTTCTTCACGATGTCAACACCGGCGTTCTCGCCGGGGTCCCCGGCCAGGGGCCGCCGGTACAGCAGCCGGCCGTCGTCCTGGTAGAGCGAGACGGTCTCCGCCGCGGGGTCCACCAGGGCGTCGACGAGTTCATCGATCTGGGTGTAGTCCAGGGTGACGTACAGGACGGCGAGGTCCCCTTGGTGGGGCGGAACGGGCTGGGAGAGGACCAGGTTCCAGGTTCCTGTTTCGGGGTTGCGGCGGGGGGCGTCGATGTGGAAGCCGACGCCGGGGTAGGGGACCTGCCGCTGAAAAAACTCCCGGCCGTCGACGGGGATGGGCGGCTTGGGGGCCGGGGCCCCCAGGATGGCCATGGTGCCGTCGTCCAGGGCTCCCTTCAAGTCGAGGGGCGTGAGACTGCGGTTCTGAACCGCCTGGACCAGGGATAGGAACTCGGAAGACCTCAGGGCATCGTCTTGGGAGTCGGCGGCGATTTGCCGGACCAAGAGTTCCATGGAAAGCCGGGAATCTCCGATCAGATGGCTGAGCCCGTTGGCCACGGCCACCCCGGTGTGCTGCAACCGTTCACCCTGCAAGGCGGCCGCCCGGTCGCGTTCGCCTTCGGTCGAGGTGAAAAAAGCCGTCCAGATGATGGCAAGGCTGACGGCGGCCACGGAGAAGGCAAGCGAGCGGGTACCGAATTCCAGCCATCGGGTCGAAGGGGCGGCCATAGGCCCAGTATAATGCCCGTTACCGATTGTGCTAGAGCCGATTGTCCGGAATACTGCATCCATGGATTCCGAGGCGATCAAAACCTGGCTTGAAACTCACGGTGAAGAAGTGTTCTCCCGTTCCTCGGGTCCCGGCGGCCAGCACGTCAACAAGACCTCGACCCGGGTGCAGCTCTCGGTCGACACCGCCCTTCTGGAGGGTGTCACCGAGGACGAGCGCGCCCGGCTTCCCGGCCGGATGCAGGTGGTGGTCCAGGACGAACGGAGCCAGCTCACCAACCGCCAGATCGCCGTCGAGCGGATGCTCGAAAGGATCGCCAAGGCCCTGTACCGGGAGAAGCCCCGGCGCAAGACAAAACCGACAAAGGCCTCGAAGGAGCGGCGGCTGACCGCCAAGAAGATCGCCTCGTCGAACAAACGCAACCGCAGCGTCCGTGAGGACTGACTTGACAACGCCCCGCAGCCTCGTCCAAACTGACCTCGTGAACCGCCCCTCTCTCGTCAACCTTCTTCTTCTCGTCGTCGTAGCCGGAATCGCGCCGGTGCCGGAGAAGGTTTAGGTCGGGCAGATAATCCCTTGACCCCAAACCCCTGCCGGGCTCCGGCAGGGGTTTTTTGTTTTTCAGGCCCTCGTGCCCAGGAGGTATCGACCATGCGTGTGACCGGAGCTCAGATTGTTGTCCATCTTCTGGAACGCCTCGGGGTCTCCACCGTGGCCGGCATCCCCGGGGGGGCCATCTTGCCCCTCTACGAAGCCCTCGACGCCAGCACCATCCGCCATGTGTTGGCCCGGCACGAACAAGGCGCCGGGTTCATCGCCCAGGGCATGGCCCGGGTCACCGGCCGGGCGGGGGTCTGTCTGGCCACCAGCGGACCCGGGGCCACCAACCTCATCACCGCCCTGGCCGACGCCAAGGCCGATTCGGTGCCCCTGGTGGCCCTGACGGCCAACGTCGGCCGGTCGCTCCTGGGGAGCGATGCCTTCCAAGAGGTCGACTTCTTCTCCCTTTCCCTTCCCGTGACCAAACACAATTTCCTGGTCGAAGAAACCGCCGACCTGTTCCGGGTGGTCCCCGAGGCCTTCCGGCTGGCCGAAAGTCCCCGGCCCGGGCCGGTGTCCGTCGACATTCCCAAGGATGTGTTGACGACGGTCCTCGACATCGAGGCCTGGCCCGAGGGCCTCGACCTGCCCGAGGACGAGTTCCGGGCCGAGGCTCCCGACGGCGTCTGGTTGGACGAGGTTGCCGGAGCCCTGGCGGGGGCCGAACGGCCGGTGATCTACGCCGGCGGCGGCTGTGCCGGGGCCTGGGCCGACCTCAGGGTCTTCGCCCGGCGGGAGGGAATCCCCGTGGCGACGACGCTCATGGGGTTGGGCCTCCTGGAGCCCGGTGATCCCCTGTACCTGGGCATGTTGGGGATGCACGGCACCCCGGCGGCCAACCGGGCCCTGGCCGACGCCGACTTGGTCCTGGCCCTGGGGGTGCGGTTCGACGACCGGGCCACCGGCAAAACCAGCGGGTTCTGCCCCGGGGCCCGGGTGGTCCACGTGGATGTGGATCCGGCCGAACTGGGCAAGAACCACCGGGCCGAATGGACCTGGGCCGGCGATGTGGGACGGTTCCTGGGGGCCCTCGGCGCCCGGGGAACGGTCCGGGGACAGAGCCGGCCGTCCTTCGACCCGGCGCCGGTGCTCCGGGCCCTGGCCGAGGCCGGTGGCCCTGACTTGGTGGTGACCACCGACGTGGGGCAGCACCAAATATGGGCCGCCCAGCATTTCCCCGTGCGGCAGCCAGGACTGTTTCTCACCAGCGGCGGCCTGGGGACCATGGGCTTTGGACTTCCGGCCGCCATCGGCGCGGCCCTGGCCCTCCCGGGGCGACGGGTGGTCTGCCTCACCGGTGACGGGTCCATTTTGATGAACGTCCAGGAGTTGGCCACCCTGGCCGAGCTCAACCTGCCGGTCACCGTGGTGCTGTTCCACAACGGGGGCCTGGGTCTGGTCCGCCAGCAGCAGGAATTGTTCTACGGCGGCCGGTACCTGGCCAGCGGTCTGGAAAACGGCCCGGATTTTCCGGCCCTGGCCCGGGCCTTCGGCCTGGCCGCTTGGCGGGTCGGTGGAAGCCTCTGCGCCGAACAGGCCTTTGCCGAGGCCCTGGCCCACCCGGGACCGGGCCTCGTCGAGGTGCCCGTGGCCCGCCGGGCTTTGGTGCTGCCCATGGTGGCCCCCGGCCAGGCCAACACCGAGGCCCTGCTGACCCGTCCCGTGAAGGAGGCCTGACCATGGAAACCTACGAGCTGATTTTGAACAACGAACCCGGGGCCCTGGCCCGGGTGGTGACCCTGGTGACCGGCCGGCGCTGGAAGCTGGGAAGTTTGAGTTATCCGGAGGCCGAAGCCGAAGACCGCCGGAGGCTGACCCTGGGCCTCGACAGCGGCGGCCGGTCCGGCCAAGTGGAAGCCCAGCTGGCCAAGCTCTACGATGTGTTGGCGGTAAGGAGGTTGCCGGCGCCTTGACTTTTCTCCCGGGGATTCCTATATTTTGACCGGTGACCAAAAACAAAAATGGTCACCAGATCCAGGAGGACACTGTGAAGAAACTCAGTGCATTGTTGATCGTCGCCATGACCGTGGGCTTCACCGCCACGGCCACCGCGGACGCCAAGGGCGAAGAGATCGCCGCCAAATACTACGGGCACACCAAACCCTCTGACACCTCGGCCAACGCCGTCATGACCCTGATCGACAAGTCGGGGAACAAGAAGGTGCGGGAGCTCGACATGTTCACCAAGGACACCGCGGCCGGCGCCTTCAGCTTCATTGAGTTCAAGAAGCCCGCCGACGTGGCCGGAACCAAGTTCCTGACCACCCCCTTGAAAGACGGTTCCGAGCAGCGGCTGTACCTGCCGGCCCTCAAGAAGACCCGCAAAATCGCCTCGAGCGACAAGAGCGGGGAGTTCGTCGGCTCGGACCTCACCTACTACGATATGGAAGACCGGAAACTCGAAGACAACACCTACACCTTCCTCGATGAGAATGTGACCATCGCCGACAAGGCCTTCGAGGGCATGAAGTTCTTCAAACTTGAGGCGAAGGGCAAGTCCGACGACTCCCCCTACGCCAAGAGCAACATCTATATCAATATGGACGACAACCACGCCTACAAGGTCGAAGTGTACGACAAGAAAGGCGGGGCCCTTTGGAAGACCATCCTGTTCGTGAAGTATGAGGACCTCAAGGGCCTGAAGATGCCCGTCCAGACCCTGGTCACCAACCACAAGAAGGGCTCCAAGACCCTGCTCCAACTCAACAATCTGCAAATCAACACCGGTCTGAAAGACGAGATCTTTTCCGTGAAGAACCTGGAGAACTAAGATGAAGAAGCTCCTCCTCGCCGGGGCCTTTGCCGCCCTGGCCCTGTTTCCCGCCGCCGCCCAGGACGCCTCGAGCGACTTCGAAGCCCTGGCCGGAGGCGCTTCGGACGATGCGGCCCCCGCCGCCAGCCTCGGCACCCTCAAGTGGTCCGGGGACCAGGAATTCGCCTGGCGCTTCGGCGCTGCCGAGAACCCTGCCCGGACCGGCGGTTCGGTAGAGGGTGCCCTGTCGGGCGAGTACAAGCTCGGAGACCTCAAAGTCGTCGGCGCCGCCTCGGTCCGCAACAACGAGTTCGTGACCGGTGAAACCGCGGCATTCTACTCCGTCGGCCCCGTGAAATTCGGCGCGGGCTACCAGGAGTTCAGCTGGGGCCTGGCCGATGCCAAGAATCCAACCGACACCTTGAACGCCCGGGACTACCGGTTCGGCGCCAATGCGCCCCGGTTGGTGAACCCCGCCGCCACCCTCGCCGTGTACCCGGCCGACTGGCTGTCCGTCGAAGCCGTCTACGAGCCCTGGAAGGAGCTGTCCACCTTCCCCAAGGACTTCCGGGCCAGCACCCAGGCGGGATTGTCGGCGTCCAAGGCGGCCATGGTTTCGAAAGGGCTTGGCGCCCTCCTGACGGGCTACAACCCCGTGGTCACCGCCGAGACCGTGACCCGGGACTTCAATGCCCCCGTGATCGGCGGCCGGGCCAACTTCTTCCTCCCCGGGGTGGACCTGTCGCTGAGTTATCTGTACGACAGGGATACCTACTACACTCCGTCGGTTGCCTTTGCTCCGATCTCGATTCCCGCCAACGCCTTGGGTGCCGGCACCCCCGCCATGACTTGGTACCTTCCGGGGTCCATCGACCTCACCCTCAAGCGCATCCACCGGCTCGGGGTCAACGCCAAGACCACCGTCGACCGGTTCGGGCTCTGGATGGAAACCGCCTACAACCTCACCGAGGACCAGGCGGGCACCGACGACGGCCTCCGCAACAACAAGCTGTCGTGGACCACGGGCCTCGACTTCAACTTCGGACCCTCGGGCGCCTACTACCTCAATGTGCAGTATGCCGGCGAGTGGGTGCTTGGGTATGACGCCGCCACCCTCAAGGACTACAAGGCCGACCCCACGACCACCCAGTTGGCCGACCAGGCCTATATGACCAAGCGGACGTACCGGTCCTTGGTCCAGAGCCTGGGCAGCGAGTCGGAAGAACTGATGAACACCCTGACCGCCAGCGTAAAGGTCCCGTTGGAGGACAACCTGGTGACCCCCAGCCTGTCGGGCGCCGTCATCGTCCCCTACAACTACGACGAAACGGTGCAGACCCGGGTGGCCTCGGCGTTCCTCAAGCCCGAGATCGACGTGATGCCCGCCGACGGCGTCCACGTGCTCTTCGGCGCCGACCTGGCCTACGGCTGGGTGAAAAAAGCCGGCTCATCCGACATCGTTCAAGACATGGCAACGGACAAACTGGGGGTCTACACGCCCCAGAACAACCTGTACATCAAGGTGCAGTACAAATGGAACGGTTCGGTGGGGAACCCATAAACATCCGTAACATTTGACTATCTTGGGAGTTCTCTTATCGGAACTCCTGCAACTTGTTTTTCCCTCCTGGATGGGCGGAAGCTGAGCGACGGCTTCCGCCTTTTTTCTTTCCGTTCGACCCAATTCCCTTAAGACATTTGTCGCATCGGCCTTTCACAGTTGTGAAATCTCCAAAATTCCCCATGACAAGGTACTTTCAATCCGAAACACTGGCGGCCAGGAGGATTCTCATGGTCAGCACGTTGTATTTTTCGGTTGGCATCTTCGCCGTCATGGCGGTCTTTTTCGGCTTCATCAGCTACCAGGTGCTGGTGAAGAAGAAGCCGGTGGTCATTGCTTCGCGGTGGCTGCTGATTCTCATCTCTTTGTCGCTGCTGCCTGCCATCGTGCTGAACCTGCTGAACTACCGGGCCGACAGCGAAGCTGGCCTGTTCCAGCTCCTCACGCCGGTGATGTTCGTGTTCCTGATCGCGTTCTACGCCGTCATCCTCAAGGGCTTCTCCCTCTACGGCATCGCCGACACCGACTTCCGGAAGTTCCTCCTCGAATCCTTGACGGCCCTCGAGGTCAAACACACCGAACGGATGAACAAGTTGGTCCTCGACGACCTGGGCACCGAAATCAGCATCTCGTTCCAGGAATGGATGGGGACGGGGATGGTGAGGTCCAAGGACAACAAGAAGTTCGACATCAAGCGGCTCCAGAAGGAACTGGGCCTCCGCTTGAAAGGCAACACGGTGGCCACAAAGAATGTGACGGCGTATTTCTACATCGGGTTCTCCCTGTTCATGCTGGCCGCCAGCGCTTGCCTCGCCTGGTTGTCGACCCTGGCGCCGTTGTGACCGGGTGAAGAAAAGCGGAAGGAGAAAAGAAGTTGAATCGCAGACAACTCTTGACCATTTTGTTCGTGGCAGCGGCCCAGGGGATCTTTTCGCAGGCGGACCTCTATCGAGGTGCCTCCGACAGCGCAGGCGCGCTCATCCGAAGCGCGGATTCTCTCATTGCAAAGCAAGCGTATGAAAGTGCCTTCAAAGCCCTGGGAACAAAGGATGACGATGTTTACCTCGTGGCGAAGAAGACGGAGATTTGCTTAAAATACTTCGTACAGAGCTTCAACCACAAAGTGTTTGCGTTGAAGGACTTTGTGGTTGGGGATACCTTCGACAAACTTCGGTCGGGTACCGGGACGTTCACCCTGTATCCTTTTGATCCCGCTGAGACGATGGGAAAGCTGATCGCCTCCGGAAAGAAAGCCCCCATCCTCTCAAAGGCGCTGGGTGACTACTACTATGAGGTGAGCCTTCGCTATCAGGGTCGGTGGACGGAGTCCGATGAAGAGATTGCCAGAAAAGCCGTCGAACACTACGAGGCCGCATTTTCATCAGGAATCCGAGACAGTTCGACACTCTCGAACTATGCGGACAAAGCCGTAGAACGGGGGGATTTTGCCCGGTCCGCGGAACTCTACAAGCTGGCACTTCGGGCAGACCCCACGTTGCCGAATGCGGCGTTTAACCTCGCCTACGCCAGTTTAAGACTCCAAAACTACCAGGACGCCCTCTTGTATGGTGACCAAGCCATTGCGAAGTACAAGTCCGATCCGAATTATCGAATGGACGCCCTTCTTCTATGTTCCGATGCGGCCTACGGTGCCCTGGATTTCAACCGGGCCCTTGGCTACCTCGGCCGTGCCCTGGAGATTTCCAAGGTGGAGTACCGCGTTTATCACAAGCTGGCCTATTCCCACTTGGCCAAGGGAGATCTGGTCGCCGCCGACCAGAACCTCGACCAGCTCTTTGCCCTGGCGCCGACGAACCCCGGGGCAACCCAAATGGTGACAGCCGCCTTGGATTCGTTTGGAAAGAAGGACCGGATTCAGAAATTCTTCCAACGGAACATTCCGCAGTATCGGGAGCTGCCCGAGGCGCAGGGGAACTTGTATTTCCACCAGGCGCTGGATTTCGAGGGTACAGGCGACAAGACGCAGACGCTGAAGGCGGCAGACCTCGCCAGAAAGAAGTTTCTCGAAGCCGGAACGTACTCGGAGCAAATTAAAAGTGCGCTCGACGCGCTCGTGGCTAGGAATTCCCCAATCCAGTAATTCTTGACACTCTCGGCAGTTGGGTCCACACTGAGCTTAACAAATGTGTGTTTCAATATCTATAAAGTGTGATCTATCCAAACCCTCCAGCGTCCAGGACGCCGGAGGGCTCCGATGAAGGCTGAATACGCCAATGCCTTCATCAAAGCCGCCATCCACGTCTTCGAAAAGGAGTCGGGGGTCAAGCTCAGCCGCAAGGACATCAAGCTCAAAAGTTCGTCGGCGCCGTCGTTTCCCGTGACCATCATCGTGGGGGCCTCGGGGGCGCTGCTGGGCCAGGTGGTGTTCAGCATGGACGAGTCCTTCGCCTATGAGCTGACCCGGCAGATGCTGCCTGGCAAGCTGCCGGCCGACCTGAAAAAGCTCCTCGGGAGCGCCGTGGGCGAGGTGGCCAATATGATCACGGGCCGGTCGGCCATCGAACTGGCCGGGGACCACGACACCATCCACATCACGGCCCCCGAGGTCCACACCGCGGGGTTCGGGTACATGGGGTTCCTGAACATCCCGACCATCAACCTGGGGTTCCTGTCGAACCACGGCGGGTTCGAGATCAACCTGGCCCTCATCGACGCCCCGGTTTCCCAGCCCGTCCCCGAACTGCAGAACGCCTGATATGGTAGAATAAGCCCATGGAATTCCTCAAATCGGTCACCAACGCCCAGCTCCGGGTTGCACTTTTTGTCCTCCTCGGCATCCTTCTTCTGTGGGGCGGGTTGAAACTCGGCCTCGGCATCGGGTTCGGTCCCCTGGCCGACCAGCTCATCCCCAACGGCGTCATGCTCGGCGCCGTGGCCATCTTCGGCTGGAACCGCTGGCTGCTGAACGAACAGCGCAAGGAACGGGAGGCCGAAGAGGCGAAACCGTCGTCCGAAGACGCCCCTCCCCAAGGGTAAAAAAGAATCGGTTGCCCTGCTGGAAATTCCTGACATAAACTGACAGGAATCCCAGGAGGACACCATGGACCCTGTCACCACCTTTGCCGAATACCAGACCGCCCACCGCAGGAGCCTCGCCGACTCCGACGGCTTCTGGGGGGCCGAGGCCCGGCAGCTGCTGTCCTGGGTCCGGCCCTTCGACGAAGTGTCGGACAACGACTGGTCCACGGGCCTGGTCGCCTGGTTCCGCGGCGGCCTGCTCAACGCCAGCACCAACTGCATCGACCGCCACCTGGCCGAGCGGGGCCAGCAGACCGCCTTGATCTGGGAAAAGGACGAGCCCGGCCAGGAAGTGCGGATCACCTACCGCCAGCTCCACCACGAAGTCTGCCGGCTGGCCAACGCCTACCGGGCCGCCGGCATCCGCAAGGGCGACCGGATCGCCCTCTACATGCCCATGATCCCCGAGGCCGTGTACGCCATGCTGGCCTGCGCCCGGATCGGCGCGGTCCACTCGGTGGTCTTCGCCGGGTTCTCGGCCGAGAGCCTCCGCGACCGCATCCTCGACGCCAACTGCGTGGCCGTGGTCACCGCCGATGAGGGGGTGAGGGGACGCAAGACCATCCCCCTCAAACGGACCGTCGACGAGGCCGTCATGGCCTGCCCCCACGTGAAGACCGTGTTCGTGGCCAAGCGCACCGGGTCGAAGGTGCCGTTCTATCCTCCCCGGGACGTGTGGCTCGACGAGGCCATGGACGCCCAGCGGCCCTACGCCCCGGCCGAACCCATGGACAGCGAAGACCCCCTGTTCCTCCTCTACACCTCGGGGAGCACGGGCAAGCCCAAGGGCATCGCCCACACCACCGCCGGCTACCTGCTCTACGCCCAGATGACCCACCAGCACGTGTTCGGCTGGAAACCCGGCGACGTCTACGCCTGCGTGGCCGACATCGGCTGGATCACGGGCCACAGTTACGTGGTCTACGGCCCCCTGGCCAACGGCGCCACCACGGTGCTGTTCGAAAGCGTCCCCACCTACCCCGACGCCGGCCGGTACTGGGAGATGGTGGACCGGCTTCAGATCACCCAGTTCTATACGGCGCCCACGGCCATCCGGGCCATCGCCCGGGAGGGCAACGCCCACGTGACCAAGCACAAACGGACCAGCCTGCGCGTGTTGGGGAGCGTCGGCGAGCCCATCAACCCCGAAGCCTGGAAGTGGTACCACGAGGTGGTGGGCGAGGGGCGCTGCGACATCGTCGACACCTGGTGGCAGACCGAGACCGGGGGCATCATGATCACGCCCCTGCCCGGGGTGACGCCGCAAAAGCCCGGGTCGGCCACCTTCCCGTTCTTCGGGGTGGAGCCCGTCCTCCTCGACGACAAGGGGGCCGAGGTCACCGGCAACAACGTCAGCGGCCTGCTGGCCTTGAAACGCCCGTGGCCCGGGATGGCCCGGACCATCCACAACGACCACCAGCGGTACCTGGAGACGTATCTGAAACCCTTCGGCGGGTACTACTTCACGGGGGACGGCTGCCGGCGCGACGAAGACGGAGGCTACTGGATCACGGGCCGGGTCGACGATGTGATCAACATCTCGGGCCACCGGCTGGGCACCGCCGAGGTGGAGAGCGCCCTGGTCAGCCACCCCAGCTGCGCCGAGGCCGCCGTGGTCGGCGTCCCCCACGAAATCAAGGGACAGGGCATCTTCGCCTTCGTGGTCCTCAAGGAGCGCTGGGAAGAGACCCCGGAGCTCGCCGGGGAACTGCGCAACGAAGTCAGGCACCACATCGGACCCCTGGCCCAGCCCGACCACATCCTGGTCACCCCCGGCCTGCCGAAAACCCGGTCGGGGAAGATCATGCGCCGCATTTTGAGGAAGATCGCCTGTGGAGAATACACCGACCTGGGCGATACCTCGACCCTGGCCGACCCTGCGGTCGTCGACTTCCTCATCGAAAAGCGCCGGGCCATGGAATAGCCCGGGGACCGAGCGTTCTTACTGTTCCTGCAGGCGGTTCCAGAGGAGGGTGAGCTTCTCGCCGTAGGCGGGGTCGGCGGCCCATTTGCCCGTGAGGGCCTTCACCGTGGGGGCCGTCCCCCGCTTCACGTACTTGAACCGGGGGTCCACCAGGGTGGCGGCCAACGGCGCCGTCGAGGCGTAGGCCTTCAGGTGCTGCACGTGGGCCAGGGCCCCGGTTTTCACGTCGGGGAAGCTGTGTCCGGGGGTGGCTTTGTCCACGGTGCCCAGCCCCGCAAAGTTGTTCTGGGCGGCCTGGACCGTCCCGCCAAATTTCAGGTAGTTGGTCTCGTGGATCATCTGGACCAGGGCCACCGGCTGGTTCACCCCTTCGGCTTGGCAGGCTTCCCGGTAGGCCTCCCAAACCTCGGTCCACCGGTCCCGGCCGTAGAGGGGATTCCGGGGGGCTGCGAACGCCAGAAACTGTTCCAGGGGTACGGCGTCGGTTCCCATGATGGCCGGGTCGTCGACCCGGGGCAGCCGTTCCGGGGGCAGGGTGGCGCACGAGGCCAGGGAGAGGAGGACCAGGGCGGTCAGAACCCGCCGGGGGGAGAGCAAACGCGTCATTCCCTCACTATCGGCAGGTTGCCGCCCACCCTTTCGGTTTCCCTTGTCCGTCCGCCCCCGCTGGATGATACTGGACCTATGGAAACTGTTTCTTCGAAGTTCGCTCCGCCCCTCCGGGCGTCGGACCAGGACATCCGGGCCGACCACGACCTGGTCCTTTCCCAGACGGGCCTGGTGACCTTTCTTTCCACCGTCAGCAGTCTGGTGGCGGTTCTGAACCCGGAGAGGCAGATCGTGTATGCCACCGAAGATTTCCTCCGGTTCCGGGGTTTGACCCTGATGGCGCCCCTGCTGGGAAAGCGGTTGGGCGAGGCCCTGGCCTGCCGCCATGCGGACGAGGAGCCCGGGGGGTGCGGAACCTCGGAAAGCTGCTCGGTCTGCGGTGCCCTCGAATCGGTCCTCGAAAGCCGGAACCAAAACTCCCGGGTGACCCGGGAATGCCGGGTCTCGGTCCGGAACCCCGGAGGGCCCGGGACCTACGACCTGGAGGCCACTGCGACCCCCTGGACCCTGAACGGCAGGGACTTCACCGTACTGACGGTCAAAGACATCGGGGAAGAAAAACGCAAGAAGTCCCTGGAGCGCATTTTCTTCCATGACATCGTGAACACCGCCGGCGGTTTGGCCGGCATCCTGGATCTCCTCGGGGAGTATTCTGACCTCAACGAAGGCAAGGAACTGATCGGCATGTCCCAGCGGTCCAGCCAGGACATCCTCGAGGAGATCCTGTCGTTCCAGCAACTGAAGATGGCCGAAAGCGGCGACCTCGCCGTCCGTCCGGCCGTCCTGTTTCCCGCCGAGGTGGTGGAGGAAGTGGCCGGCAAGCTCCGGTTCCACCCCGTGGCCGAAGGGAAACCCATCGAGGGGGACGCTGGCGACGGCCTCGGACCCCTGGTCTCCGACCGCCTCCTCCTGGAACGGGTGCTGGTGAACATGCTGAAAAACGCCCTCGAGGCGACGCCGGCCGGCCAGGCTGTTCAGATCGGGTGCCGGGCCGCTTCCGGGGGCATCCAGTTTTTTGTGCGCAACCCCGGGACCATGCCCCGGGAGGTGCAGCTCCAGGTCTTCCAGCGCTCGTTCTCCACCAAGGCTTCGGACCGGGGTTTGGGGACCTACAGCATGCGTCTCCTCGGCGAGACCTACCTCGGCGGCCAGGTGGCCTTCCACTCCGGTACGGCAGGGACGGAGTTCACCATGACTCTGCCGAAAGGAACCCCATGACTCCCTCAGAACACCCCGCCCAGGCCCGGGCCGTCCGGTTCGGCCCCGATCCCCTCGACCACGCCCTCATCGCCTTCGACGCCTTCACCGGAGCGTTCCGCCCCGAACTGATCGCCCTGATCTACGACGAAGCGCCCCTGAACGGCTGCGGTCTCGTGGTCCGGGACCATGAACGGCTGGCCAACGGAGCCCTCTGCGTGGTCAAGGTCGGCCGGATGGATCCGGTGGCGGCCCAGGTCATTTGGAAAAAAGAGATCCAACCCCACCTGGTCCACGTTGGAATCCAATACCTGGAGTAGAATTCCGGAACCGGTTGTCCGAAATCCCCGCCGCCGTTCGTCAACCCTCTGAAAGGAGAATTCCCATGCGCTATCTGCAATTCGTCTGTACCGACCCGGAGGCCGAACCCTACCGGCCCGAACTCGACAACATCCAGGACTGGGTGGCCGAGTTCCAACCCAAGGGGTACATCCCCGACGGCGACCGCCTCCGTCCGGCCGAAGAAGCGGTGACAGTTCGGGTGCGCCAGGGCAAGGTTTTGGTCACCGATGGCCCGTTCGCCGAATCCAAGGAGTGGATCGCCGGGTTCGACCTCCTCGATTGTCCCGACCTCGACGCGGCCATCGAGGTCGCGTCGAAGCACCCCATGTCCCGGTTCGGCCGGATCGAAATCCGTCCCTTTGCCACCGACCATCCGGAAATTCCGTCGGTGTCCACGCCGCTGCCGGCCGACCACTCGAAGCTGTACATGCTGTTTCTCTGCACCGACCCGGAAGCCGAGGCGTACCGGCCCGAAGAAGACCGCGTCCAAGCCTGGGTGGCCGACTCGGTGGCCCAGGGCAACCTTGTCCAGGGCCAACTGCTGGCTCCTGTCGAGGCCGCGACGTTGGTCCGGGTCCGCGGCGGCCAGGTTCTGGTCACCGACGGCCCCTTTGCCGAAACCAAGGAATGGATCAACGGCTATGCCATCCTGGCCTGCCGGGACCTCGCTGAAGCGGTTGACCGGGCGTCCACCCATCCGGCGGCCCGGTTCGGCCGTGTGGAGGTCCGGGCGTTCTGGCCGTTCTCGTGAACAGCGCCGTCTCCCGGGCCCTCTCGGACGCCCGGGCCCAGGAAGGGCGGCGGCTCCTGGCACGGCTGATCCGGATCACCGGCGATTGGGCCTTGGCGGAAGATTGCGTTCAGGACGCCTTCCTCCGGGCCTGGGAGCGGTGGCCCCGGGACGGGGTACCCGACCAACCGGGGGCTTGGCTGGCCGCCGTGGCCAAAAACCGGGCCCTGGACCGGTGGCGCCGGGCCCGGAAAGAAGCCGAAATACGAGGCCTCTGGGACCGGGAACCGGTGGAGGATGCCTCGGACGGGTTGGCCCTGCTGTTCACCTGCTGCCACCCCGCCCTGGCCCTGGAGGGCCAGGTGGCCCTGACCCTGCGTTCCGTGGCCGGCCTGGCCACCGCCGACATCGCCCGGGCCTTCCTGGTCTCCGAAGACACCATGACCCGGCGGCTGACCCGGGCCCGGACGAAGATCCAACAAGCCGGAATTCCGTTCCGGGGGCCTCCCGAATTCGGCGGAGCCGAACGGCTGTCCGGCGTCCTCGGGGTGCTCTACCTGCTGTTCAACCAGGGCAACGATGCCGGACCCTTTGATGCCGACCGGCAGACCCTGGCCCGGGAAGCCATCCGCCTGGGCCGGCTCTTGGTGGAGTTGGCTCCACGGGAAGGCGAACCCCGGGGCCTCCTGGCCCTGATGCTCCTGACCCACGCCCGCCGGCCCGCCCGGTTCACGGCCTCCGGCACCGTCGTTTCTCTGGAATTCCAAGACCGGTCGCTCTGGGACCGGGAGGCTGCTTCCGAAGGCCTTTCCCTCCTCGACCAGGCCCTGGTCTTCCAGGACCCGGGGGCCTATACCTTGCAGGCCGCCATCTCCGGCTGCCACCTCCGGGCCGCCCGGGCCGGGGACACCGATTTTGCCACCATCGCCGGGCTCTATGCCCGGTTGGACTCCTTGGCGCCTTCCCCCGTGGTCCGCCTGAACCTCGCCGTGGCCCGGGGGCTCTCGGAAGGGCCCGCCGTCGGCTTGGCCTTGACCGATGCTTTGGCCGACGTGCCGGCCCTCTCCGGGTACTATCTGCTCCCCGCGGTCCGGGCGGACTTTCTCGGCAGGCTCGGCCGTCGGGTGGAGGCGGCCGAAGCGTACCGGAGGGCCGAGGCCCTGGCTCCCACGGCCGCCGACCAGGCGTTCCTGGCGGAGAAGCGGGAGGCTCTGGGGGAGCTGGCGAACTGACCCAGGTTTGACTTTTTCTCCTGGTACCCTAAATTCAGAAGGCAGAACCCGAGGAGCCCAACCGATGAAAAACCTCTCCCTTGCCTGGAAAACATCCCTGCCCGTCCTGGTTTTTACCGTCGTCCTCCTCTTTGTGGTTGGTCTCTTTCTCTTTACGCTGGGCCGCACCCAGGTCAACGGACCCATCTACAGCCGGATCGTCGAGGGCAAGGACGTCATCGCCGATGTCCTGCCCCCGCCGCTGTTCATTGTGGAGGCTGACCACTTGGCCTGGGAACTCACTGCCGCCGAAACTTCCTCAGAACAGCAGTCCCTGGTCCAGGCGATCCGGGAACAGAAGACCGGACCGGGGGGGCTGGACGAACGAAGCCAGTTCTGGGCCAGCCGGCTGGAAGCCGGCCCTGTCCGGTCGGCCCTCCTCGACGAAGCGGTGCCGACGGCCGAAGCGTACTTCCAGGTTTTTGAATCCCAGGTGGTCCCCGCCTTGAAGAAGGGCGGGATCCTGGAGGTCCGGGCCGCCGTCGCCGGGCCGTTGGCCCGGGCCTTCGACCTCCACCACGACGCCGTCGAACAGGTGGTGGAAGCCGCCAATGCCCTCAACCAGGGCCGTGAAGCCGAAGCCCGGTCGGAGTCCTCAGTCCTCTTGGCCTGGACCCTCGGCCTCAGCGCCGTGGGACTGGTCCTCGCCGCTGTGTTTTCCCTGATGATCTCCCGGCAGTTGACCCGGGCCATCCATACCGTACTGGCGGTGGCCGACGGAGTGACAGACGCCGACGAGGCCAAGATCCGGGCGGCCGGGGCCCTGGCCCAGGGGGATCTCACCGTCGAGATCCCCCCGGCCGGGGTGGACATCAGCAAACTGCTGAGGGGAAGGACCGACGAGGTCGGCCGGCTGCACCAGGCGTTTGCCGGGATGGTCGCCTCCCAAGAAGAACTGGCCCATTCGCTGACCGCGGTGACCATGGGTCTCCAGGGGCTGGTGGGCGACATCCGGCTGGGCGCCGAGGAAGTGGCGGCCGGGGCCAAACAGATCGCCGACACGGGCCAACATCTCAGCAGCGGGGCCAGCACCCAGGCTGCGGCGGTGGAGGAAGTCTCGGCCGCCCTGAACCAGGTGGGCGGCCAGGTGAGGGCCAATGCTGACCGGGCGGAACAGGCCCGGTCCCACGCGGAGGCCGCCGACCATATTGTGCTGGAAGGTCTGGCTCAAATGCGGTCCCTGGTGGAAGCCATGGACACCCTGGAACTCTCCTCCCGGCAAGTGTCGCGCATCGTGAAGGTCAGCGACGACATCGCTTTCCAAGTCAACCTGCTTTCCCTCAACGCGGCGGTCGAAGCGGCCCGGGCAGGCAGCCATGGGAAGGGGTTCGCCGTCGTGGCCCAGGAGATCCGCACCTTGGCGACCAGCAGCGCCAAGGCCGCCCACGAGACCGAACAGCTGATTCACCAATCCCTGGACCAGATTCGAAGGGGCGCCGCCCTCACCAGGGAAAACAGCGCGGTCCTCGAGAACATCCGGGGAACGGTGAGCCAGACGGGGACCTTGGTCGCCGAAATGGCCGAGGCCAGCCGTGACCAGGAGCAGGGGCTGCAGCAGGTCATCCAAGCCTTGACCCAGATCGAGGCGGTGACCCAGTCGAACACGGCGACCGCCGAGCAGACGGCCGCCGCCTCGCTGGAACTCACCCAGAAGTCCCGGGACCTCCGCCGGCTGACCCAAAAATTCCGGCTGAAGGCCTGAGGTCCTCGGCCCGGATCCGGACGCTCCGCAGGGCGGCTTGTTCCCGCTCGGTGCGTCCTGGCTCCGGCTTCCGCCACTGGACGTCGAGGCGACCGGACGGGACCCCGGCGGCCGTGACCACCCGGGCGGCCGTCTGGGCCCGTTCCCGGGCCAAGGCCCGGTTCCGGGACGGGTTGCCCGCGGTGTCGGCCGATCCGACGACGTAGATGCGGAACTCCGTCTGGGGAGCCACTTCCCCGGCCCAGGCCCGGAGAGCCTCACGGGCCTGGGCGGTCAGTTGGGAGGAATTGGGGGCGAAGAGGAGGGGAGGCAATTCCCGGGGAAGGGGCAAGGCTGCCGGTGCCGAAGGCGCGGTGACCCCCGGGGCCGGCTTCCGCCTGGGTCTGGGGCGAATCCCCGCCAGCAAGGCCAGGACCCCAGCCAAGCCCAGGGCCGAGCCCCCGATCAGCAGAACCAGCAGCACATCCGACATGGGGGAAGCTTACCCTGGGTCCGGGCAAAAAAAAAGGACCCGGTTTCCCGGGTCCTCCTGACTTGGATCTCGCCACCACTTCGTGGTCTCGGCGTCAGGCCTGACTAGCGCTTGCGGATCGAGCTGAAGGCGTCGCGGCCCGCGTATTCGGCGGTACCTTCCAGCTCTTCCTCAATCCGGATCAGCTGGTTGTACTTGGCGACGCGGTCGGTCCGGCTCATGGAACCGGTCTTGATCTGGCCCATGCCCCAGGCCACGGCCAGGTCGGCGATGGTGGCGTCTTCGGTCTCGCCCGAGCGGTGCGAGATGATCGACGTGTAACCGGCCCGCTGGGCCATGGTGACGGCTTCGTAGGTTTCGGTCAGGGTGCCGATCTGGTTGACCTTCACGAGGATGGAGTTACAGGCTTCCTTCTCGATGCCGGCGGCCAGGCGCTTGGGGTTGGTGACGAAGAAGTCGTCGCCGACGATCTGAATCTTGTGACCCAGGGCCTTGGTGAACTTGGCGTAGCCTTCCCAGTCGTTCTGGTCCAGGCCGTCTTCGATGGAAATGATGGGGTAGGTGTCGACCCACTTGGTGTAGAGGGCGATCATTTCGTCGGCGGTGAACAGCTTGTCGGGGTTCGACTTCCAGAACTTGTAGCCCTTGCGTCCGCCTTCGTCGTAGAGTTCCGACGAAGCGCAGTCGAGGGCGATGCCGAAGTCCTTGCCGGGCTTGTAGCCGGCGGCTTCGATGGCCTTCACGCAGAACTTCAGGGCTTCTTCGTTGTCGAGGTTGGGGGCAAAGCCGCCTTCATCGCCGACGGAGGTGTTGTGGCCGGCCTTCTTCAACAGACCCTTGAGGGTGTGGAAGACTTCCGAAACCATGCGGACGGCTTCCTTGAAGCTCTCGGCGCCGTAGGGAACGACCATGAATTCCTGGAAGTCGATCTTGTTGTCGGCGTGCTTGCCGCCGTTGATGATGTTGGCCATGGGGGTGGGGAGAAGGGTGGTCTTCATCCCGCCGAGGTACTTGTAGAGGGGGAGGCCCACGCTTTCGGCGGCGGCCTTGGCCACGGCCATGGAAACGCCGAGGATGGCGTTGGCGCCGAGCTTGCCCTTGTTTTCGGTTCCGTCGAGCTCGATGAGGGTCCGGTCCAGGGCGACTTGGTCGGTGGCGTCCATCCCAATGATTTCGTCGGCGATGAGAGTGTTCACGTTCTCAACAGCTTTGAGAACACCCTTGCCTTGAAAACGGGCCTTGTCGCCGTCGCGGAGTTCCACGGCTTCGTGTTCGCCGGTGGAGGCTCCGGAGGGAACTGCGGCGCGGCCGAAAGCTCCGTCTTCCAGGTAAACGTCGACTTCAATCGTGGGGTTGCCACGGGAGTCAATAATTTCGCGGGCCCTGACTTCTTCAATAATGCTCATCAGTCGCTCCTTCTATAAAGATTTATCTGCTTGCATTTTCGTCGATTTGGGGCTTCAGGTCAAGGGAGGCGGCCACCTCTCGCGGCACCCGGCGGATGTGCTAATCTGGCCCATGGACTTTCGCCTTTTGTACCGGTTTCACCTCGCTCCCGCGGCGGTTTCGGCCGCCGCCGCCGTACGACAGGGGCCTTTGATGGCCGGCGTGGCCCTGTTTCTTCTGGCGGCCCTGGGGGGGCTTACGCTCTCGGGAAACCCTGTTTTCAAGCTTCCTTCCGAGTTTTGGGCCGCCGCCGGGCAATTCGTCGGGCTGACGGCCCTGGGGGCCTTCGTGCTGTGGCGGGCCGGCCAGGGTGCCCGGGAGCGCTGGCGGGTGTTCTTCGAGGTGAGGCCCCGGGGTGCCCGGGCTTGGCGGGTCTACCGGACGGTCCAGGCTCTGGGCTCCTGGGCCGCTTCGGCCGCTGTCCTGGCCGGTCTGAGCGGCCCCGGATCCGGTGTCTTGGCCCTGGCGGCGGCGGGAGCCCTGCCGTTCACCCTGTTGGCCGTCGCCCTGGGGGGCCGGGCCCCTGCCGAGCCGGCCTGGACCGGAGGCGTCCTCCGGCTGCCTGGTCCGGCCGCTTGGTGGGTGTCGAAACCTCTGCTCTTCGGGGCCCCTTTCGCCCTGTGGGCGGCGCTGATGGGCTGGGCCGTTTCGGGCCAGGCGGGGTTTGTCTGGGCCGACCGGCCTCCCGTGGTCTCACTCCTGTTGGACTTTGGCTGGGTGACGGTCTTCGGCCTGTTGTGGAGCGAGGTTTCGGCCCAGCTGCCCTACGCCTACTTCCGCCAGGCCCGGGCGCCCTTCCGGCGGGTGCTGGCCGTGGTGGCCGCCCCGGTGGCGGCCGCCACCCTGGTCGTCCTGTTGGTCGAAACGGTTTTGGCCGGGACCCCCGGCGACCTGGTCCGGGCCGTCGTCCTCACCCTGGCGGGGACAGCGTTCTGGTTCGCCGTCTGGCTGAGGTGGGGGCCGGCCACCCTGGCCCACCTGATGCTGTTCGTCACCTTGTTTCTGGTCGGAGCCGCCGTCGAGCGCGATTGGTGGCCCCTGTGGGCGGCGGTACAGGCGGCCGGAGCCTTGGCGGCCGGTGCCGGCTGGAGAACCCGGTACTACGAAGGAGAGGCCCATGCTGGAAATTGAAGACCTGACCTACCGCTACCGTTCCGGGGCCGGGATCGAAGCCGTCTCGTTCACCGCCTCGGGCATCACCGGGGTGGTGGGCCGCAACGGCGCCGGGAAGACCACCCTATTCTCGTGCCTCACAGGCCACCGGGACCGGCAGCGGGGGCACATCCGCCTGGGCGGCCGGGCTTGCGACCCCCGGAAGGAGCCCTGGGGCTGGGCCCCCACCGAAGACTTTTTCCTCGGGCACCTGACCGGCCGCCAGAACCTGGAGTACCAGTCGTTCCTCAAGACCGGGGCCGGGGACGCCTGGAAGGTCTGGCAGCCCTGGATCGACGAGCTCGACCTGGGCCCCGTCCTCGGCAAGCCGTTTCGGGAGTACTCAACCGGCACCCGGAAAAAGGTGCAGCTGGTGAATTCCCTGGTGGGTGACCCGGAGGTGCTGATCTGGGACGAGCCCCACAACGGCGTCGACCTGGTCTCCAACGCCGTCCTGGGCCGGCTGCTGAAGCAGTTAGCCGGTGAGGGGCGGACCATCCTGCTATCGAGCCACGTGGCCGAAATCCTCACCACCCTCTGCACCTCCCTGGTGGTGCTGAAAGAGGGGAGGGTGGCCACCCGTCTGGAACCGCCGTACCCGGGTGACCTGATTCCCCTGTTGTGAGCCGGGGTTGGTTGAATCATTCGAAAAGGGACGATATCCTATTCGCCATGAACCCTTTGCTCCGTGCGGCCGCTGTCCTTTTCCTCCTTCTCCTGGCGGCCGCCCCTGGCGCCGCCCAATCCTATTGGGATGAGATCGAACTCACCGACGGCCAGGTTCTGCGCGGGGTGGTCATCGACACCGTGAAGGACGTCAAGGTGATCCAGCTGACCACCCGGGATTTCATTTCGCTGCCGGCGACTTCGGTGGTCCGCACGGTCAGCGCGCAGGAACGACGGAAACAGGCCGAAGCCAAGCTGGCCCTCCCGCCGGTGACGGTCGACCTCGGGTTGGCCGTGGTGAACAATTCTTCCCCGGGGTGGAAGGCGGCTTGGGCCACGGTCCGGTACCAGGCGGCCCAGTCCTTGGGCATCGAACTCGAAGATGGCCAGGTCTTCGAAGCCAACTGGCTCGACACCACCCGGGGCCAGGCCGCCCTGCTGCTGGCCGACGGCCGCATCCTCTTGATCGACAGGTCGTCGATCCGCCGGGTCACGGCGGTTGCCGCCCCCCCACCGTCGATTTCGACGGCCCCGCCTCCGGAACCCGGGGAACCCCAACCAGACCTGCTCACTCCCGCCATCGCCGGCGTGGCCCAAACCCTCGAAACGGTTTTTGCGGGACCTGCCGGAGCCGACCCGGCGCTGTTCCGGACCTTCTTCGTCCCCACCGCCCGGCTGGCCTCCCCCGGCCGGCTCCAGGTCCACCAGCTTGACGGCGCCGCCACCCAGGTCACCCTCGGCCTGACCGAGTACTTCCAGGTCCAGGCCTCGTCGGCGCTTCCCTCGTTGGCAGCCGCCGATCTTCCTTCGTTCTGGCAGGCCGGCGCCCAGGTGGCGCTGCCTTTGACCGTGCCGGGAGCCGGGGGCCCTTCCGCCTGGCTGTCCCTGGGCCAATGGTCCGGCGGGTTCCGTACCAGCAAGGCCTGGTCGGACCCGACCTTCCTTCCGTTTCTGAATTACACCATCCGGACCGAAGAAAACGGCTCAGCGGCGTTCGAAGGCACGGTCTTGGCGGGGTACCTGATCCGCCCTCAGCCCCACAGCGGCCAGGCCGTCGTCGGTACCTCGGTGAGGCTGGATGCGGTTCCCGGATTGGCCGTGATGGTGGAATTCCTTGCCAGCTGGACCCTGGAAGAACAGCCGGAGAGCCGGAATTCCTCGGTCGTCGGGGTCCGGCTCTGGCATGGCAACACCGCCCTCGACCTGGGTGTCCAGGGGGTCAACCAAACGCTCTGGGAGGACCGGTGGTCCTCCAACGATACTACGTTTTTCCCGACGGTGAACTTCTCCTACCGTTTCTAATGGCCCTCGCCCGGTCCCCGTGGTAGACTGGTCCCCATGTCCCTGCCGTTGACCGCCGCCCTCCTCGACCAGATCCTCTTCGCCATGGAAGACCAGGACAGCTTTTCGGTGCTGAACCTGGCCACCCGGCAGGTGGAGTCGTGCGCCGACGAGAACCAGTGCTCCGACGGCCCCATCCTCCCGCTGCCTTCCTGGTCGAGCACCGACGGGTTCCGGATGATGCGCGAGTTTTCCGAAAGCCTCCACAACCCTTCGGTCCAGGCCGAGCTGCGGGCCGTCCTCGATTCGGGCCAAGGCGTGTTCCGCCGGTTCAAGCTTGTCTTGAAGCCCCGGGACCTGCTCTACCGTCAATGGCTGAGGTTCAAGCGCAAGTTCATGGAGGAGAAGGTCCGGCTCTGGATCGAGCAGTGGCCCGAGGTCGTGTTCGAAGACCCGTCCGACCCGGCGTTCGGCGTCGACCCGGGGGTGCTCCTGGCCGCCGATTTCACGTTCCGGGAAGGTTCCCCCGAAGAAGCCTCCCGTCTGGAAGACTGGGATGCCGAAGCCTGCCACGAGGCGGCCCGGGGGGTGTTCGGCGAAGGTTCGGACCCGGGGTACGCCGGGTACTTCCGCCGCGGCCGCGTGTACGAGGCCGGAGACCGGTTCTGGGTGGCGGAGAATCCCCAAAGCGAGTGGGCCGGTGTGGTTTGGTCCCGGGTCTGGAACGGAGCGGGCCGGGCGGAAGTGATTGAAGTGCTGCTGTGGTTCGTCGACCCCGAATACCGCAGCCTGGGCCTGGGCTCGGTGCTCCTGGAAACCCTGAGGGCCGGGGTGGGGCCGGAACCGACCCTGATGCTGATGACGCCGGCCGGCGACCGCCGCCTCGACGGCCCCCTGGTCCGGTCAGGCTTTTTGGCCACCGGACGGCTGTGGTTTGCTCTTGGGGATGACCGGACCGACTAATCTCTATCGAAGGGTTCGGCTTTCTTGAGCAATTCCAAACGGAGCGGTTCGTACTTCTCGTGCTGCTTGTCGAGGTCGGCCATGACGGTGTCGACGGTGAACTGTTTGGAGTCCTCGCCCTCGGGGCAAGCGGCCTGGGCGGCCTTGCGGAATTCACCGCAGTCGAGGACGGGGCTGATGCCGTAGAGGATCACGTCGCGGTGGGCCTGGTCGTCGATCATGTCGCCGCCCGAGGTGACGTGGAGGGTGTTGCCGTTGATGCTCATCAGCACCATGTGGTCGAACCCCTTGATGTAGCTGTCAATCTCTTTGACGCCCTTCTTGGTCTCGGGCTTGCCGGGCCGGTACCGGGTGCCGGCGGGGAACACCAGGACCAGTTTGCCCGTGGTCTTGGCCTTCGACAAGGCGCGCATGGACGCCAGGTTGATCTTCTGGGCGCGCTTCATTTCCGCTTCTTTTTCGGGGCTGTCGGGGAGGGCTTCGATGGACCGTGAAGGATAGATGATGATGCGGTTGAAGGCTTCGGTGAAACACAGGACGACGGGACTTTCCTCGTTGAGCTTGAACCCGGCGATGGCGAACAGGTCGTTCACGATCTTCTCGCCTTCGGGATGGGCCTTTTCGATGAGGTTCGTCATGCAGGGCAGGTCGAAATTCGAGTAGTGTTCGCAGAGGATCAAGCACGATTTTCCGGCCTGGGCCCGTTGGTACAGGTCCACGAGGTTCTCGATGCCTTGGACGGAACTGCCGGGGAGCATGAGGTCTTCCACAAGGCCGTAGAACAGCCGGCGGTTGCCGGTGTTGCCTTCCTGCCAGACGTTTTCATCGGTGATGACATGCTGTTTCTGGGAGTTGGCCATCATTTTTTGAATGATCGCACCGTACCGTCCGGGTATCGAAATCATCGGTTTCTCCTGGGGCGAGGATAGGGAAGGGGGGCGAATTTGTCAAGGAAAGGCCTTTGGACACCAAATTTGAACCGTTTTCACTTGCCCAAAGGAAAAAACCGGGAATATTATGAAGTCAAATTTCTCCCAAGGAGCCCAGAATGAAGAGATTCCTGGTCGCGGTCGTCGTCGCCGCCCTGATTCTTCCTTCCGCCGTCTTCGGTGCCAACACCAAGACCGATTTTACCCTCGTCAACGGGGATGAGCCTGCGTCGCTCGACCCCCACATGATCCAGGGCGTTCCCGAACACCGGATTTACGAGGCCCTGTTCGAAGGACTCATCCTGTATGATGCCAAGACGGCCGAAGCCAAGCCCGGCCTGGCCGAAAGCTGGAAGGTCGGCGCCGACGGCAAGACCTACACCTTCAAGCTCCGCAAGGCTGTCTGGTCCGACGGCACCCCCATCACCGCCCAGACCGTCGTCGATTCTTGGATCCGCGAATTGGACCCCAAGACCGCCGCTCCTTACTCCTACATGCCCGCCGGCTTCCTGGTGGGCGGTGCAGACTTCAACGCCGGCAAGACGGGTCCCGAGGGCCTGAAGATCCGGGCCGTGAACGATTCGACCTTTGAAGCCACCTTCAACGGTCCTCTCCCCACCATGTCCCTCCTGGCCCACTACGCGTTCGCCATTGTTCCCATGCACACCATCGCCAAGTATGGTCAGGATTGGACCAAGCCCGAAAACTTCGTCGGCAACGGTCCCTTCAAGCTGGAAACCTGGGTTCCCCAGTCCAAGATCACCGTGGTTCCCAACCCCAAGTATTGGGACCCCAAGAGCGTGAAGCTTACCCGGATCACCTACCTGCCCATTTCGGACAACAACACCGGCTACAACATGTACAAGAAGGGTGAAGTCGACTGGATGACCACCGTCCCCCTCGACCAGCTCGAAGACGCCCAGCTGCGCAAGGACTACGTCAACGACATCAACCTGGGGACCTACTACTACTCGTTGAACGTGACCAACCCCACCTTGAAGGACGTCCGGGTCCGCAAGGCCCTGGCCCTGTCCATCGACCGCACGGCCCTGGTCAAGCGCGTCACCAAGGGCGGACAGATCCCTGCCTACTCGTTCAGCCCCAAGTTCGCTTCCTATACCCCCCCCACGTTTGCCGCGAAAGACGACGTCAAGGCCGCTCAGAAGCTGCTGGCCGACGCCGGCTTCCCCGGCGGTAAGGGTTTCCCCACGTTCACCATCCTGTACAACACCTCGGAAGGTCACAAGAAGATCGCCGAGTACATCCAGGACCAGTGGAAGAAGAACCTCGGCATCGACGTGAACCTGACCAACAAGGAATTCAAGACCTTCCTGGAAGACCGGAACAACCACGCCTTCGAAATCGCCCGGGCCGGTTGGCTGGGCGACTACAACGACCCCATGACCTTCCTCGACATGTGGACCACCCCCTCGCTCAACAACGACGCCGCTTGGTCCAACGCCAAGTACGACGGCCTGATCGAGAAGCCCATGACCATGCAGGAAGGCCCGGACC
>JAULBY010065763.1:0-76112 GCA_032358315.1 Ophiocytium majus | reverse complement strand
TCCAGGCAAAGACGGGGCGACGGATCGAAACATCGGAAATACTCATGGGCTCACTCCTGTGGCAAGCTGTAACTGTAAGGCCAACATCTCACGCTCAAGCACCGCGCGCTCAAAGCCTCTCTTGTTGTCGATGAACTCATTCAAGGACACCAACACATCAAGGCTCGTGACGAGACCGTAACGATAATCTTTTTTGTTTTCTTGATAAGTGGCTTCCGCTTTCGCCTGGGCAATCTTCAGATCCTTGACCACTTTGTCGACGGTTTGAACGTTTTGCCACAGGATCCGAACATCACGTTCGACCTCACGCTTGAGACGTTCATAGGCCAGCACATCTTCGCGCTTTCTCTCGGTCGCTTCCCGTGTTTGTGCCATCACGGTCCCGCCTTGATAGAGAGGCAGGCTGACCACGACCCCGATGTCCCACTCCGAATCCTGCAAGATACCTGTTCGTTCGAAGTAGTAGTTGGCGTTGAAATCGACATTGGGATGGTGGCCGGACTTCGCAATGCTGATTTCTTTCTCGGTGAGCTGAATCGCTTGAGCGCTGGCCTTGAGATCCGGACGCTGCTGGGACTGCTGCAAGTACTCACCAAGAGCACTCGTGGCGCTCAGTCCTTCAGGTAGTGTTCCGTACGCAGGGACGTAATCGGTCCCGGCCAAAAAGTTCACACGCTCCTGCGCAGCAAGCAGCGCATTTTCCGCGCGTGCCACATCCGCATCCACCGATGATAGCTGAGCTTCGGCTTGCATCAACTCACCTTTGCGAGAGCGACCGACTCGTACACGTTCCCGCAATTCTTTCGCGCGTTCCTCGCTGAACTCGCGAAGCTTCTTAATGTTGGCGAGATCGTTTTTTGCCATCCACAGATTGTAATAACCTTCCGTGGTCGTTTGCCAAAGACCAAGACCCTCTTGCTCGCGCAAACGCTGCTGAAGCTCGAGATCGATTTTTGTGAACGAGTACGCCGGATAGGCGGCCCCACGGTAGATCGGCTGGTTGAGGTTTACCAATGCAGAATACTGGTTGATCCGTCTGAAAGCAGAGTCTGCGCCCGGCAGAGGATCGATCTCGGTGTAGTTATAGCGCGCCGTCACTGAGGGCAGCAGCGTTCCGCCGGCCCGAGACTTGCGTTGATCGGCCTGCTTCTCTCTCGAATCAGCGATCTTGATTGTCTCCGACTGCTTGAGTGCCAAATCATGCAGATGGCGAAGCCCATCGGGCGTCACTGCCGAAGCCACTGAACAAAAGATCAAAGCAACGATGAATGTCATAAACCTATCTCGCGAGTTGGAGAGAACACTTTTTGGAGGAGCGAAAGCGCTTCAGAAACTTGTTTCTGTGCACGCTGATTAAGTTCACTAGTAGGCAGGATAATAGTTAACGCCGCTAACTATTAATAGGGTGTAGAGGTTTTGATTTGTATTTTTTTATTCACTTGTCGCAGTGCGAGGCACGTGCAAAACTCAACCATGCCTCTCGCTATCATCACACTTCTCATTGGCATGGCCTCAGTTCAGTTTGGTGCCTCCATGGCCAAAGGGCTTTTCCCGATATTAGGGCCAACTGGTGCGACCACCTGGCGCCTGCTGATTGCCGCCCTTATTTTGGTGCTCGTCTGGCGCCCTTGGCGCAAAAGAATCACCCGCCAAGAACTCAAACTCGTTCTTCCCTATGGCCTTGCTTTGGGTTTGATGAACGTTACATTTTATTTAGCGTTGGCGCGCATTCCGCTAGGCATTGCTGTGGCCTTGGAATTTACCGGGCCATTGAGCGTGGCGATTTTTACCTCACGCCGCCCACGAGATTTCATCTGGGCGCTACTCGCAGGCGTCGGGCTGGTCATGCTCTTTCCGATCACCGATTCGCAACTCGATCCTTTCGGCATCATCATGGCACTGGTCGCCGGTGCTTGCTGGGCCGGGTACATCATTTATGGACAAAAAGCTGGCGCGGCTTTGAATGGTGGACGAGCGGCGGCGCTGGGAATGGTGGTCGCGATGTTGGTCGCACTCCCCGTCGGACTCGTCGATCGTGGATTAGGTTTATGGCAACCCTCTGTCATGTGGATTGCATTGCTGGTAGGAATTTTCTCCAGCGCCATTCCCTATTCGCTGGAGATGATCGCCCTCAAACGTCTGCGCGCCAACACCTTTAGCATTCTCATGAGCCTTGAACCTGCCATTGCGACTCTGATGGGGTGGCTTTTTTTGAAAGAGGTTCTCGGCCCTCTCGAGTTACTCGCAGTGGGGTGTATCATTGCGGCATCTTTGGGATCGGCCCTAACTTCTCAAAAGTCCAGGCCGGCATAGGCTTTGCTCTATTTTAGTGACGGGCCGTTTAACCTATGGAAAAACTTGTTCTCATGACCAAGTCATCGCTGATATTTTCAACACTTCTCATTCTGTGGACACTCTCGGTGGCCCAGGCGCGGTCAAGCTTCACGATCACTGAAGGTGTTTTTCGCTCTGAGATGGTGAAACGAGACGTGCCCTATTGGGCGATGATTCCAACCAGCAGCGGACGTCATCCCACTCCGGTCGTTTACTTTCTCCATGGCCGCGGTGGCTCTCCCCGCCAGTTCTTGGAAGTTGATGGCGCGAAAATGCTTGAGGCCCACGTGAAAAATGGCGGGCGTCCTTTCGCCGTGATTGCTCTCAGTGGCCGCGTGGACAATCGTGACACTTATTGGGTCAACGAAGTGCGCGGTCTTCCTTGGGCCGACATGCTTCTCAAAGAAATGATCCCGGCGCTGGAAGTTAAATATTTCGTGGGTATCCTCCCTGAGAATCGCATGATCGCTGGCATCTCCATGGGCTCCAACGGCGCCTTCCAACTGGGACTCAACTCCCAAGGCATGTTCCGCTGCGCCGCTGGCCATAGCATCGTAGTTCGCGACTACGCTTCAGCATCTCAACAATTTCCCTTGGCCTTTGGAACTCGTGCTGAATTTTCGTTACGTGACCCGATGTCACTCATCAAAAACTACGTTGATCGTCGCCAAATTCCTTTGCAAAAAATTTGGATCGACATCGGAAAACAGGACGACCCGCTGTTCTTGCGCCAAGCAAGACTTTTCAAACAAGAGTTAGCAAGAGTTGGTTACAGCACGAACCGCGGTGACAAGCTGGATGTAGATCTCACCGATGGCCGACACGATGATAATTACTGGAAGCAACGCATGGCGGAATACATCTCTTGGTATGACCGCTGTTTTCTGTCTCCACGCCGCTAACACCTGTCTCGAACTTCTCTTTGCAAGCCCCCCAAGAATCAGAGTAGTCTCGCTCGGTCATACTCTTTTTTTAAGGTGAGCTCCTATGAAACTTTTCATCGGCCTTTTTCTCCTCTCGCTCAATCTTTTCGCCGCTTCTCGCACAGTCACCATCCAAGACCACCAACTCGTTGTTGATGGCATTAAGCAACCGATGCTGTTTGGTGCTGAACTTCAGTACTTCCGCTTGCGCGGCGGTTACGGCCCTAACGTTCCACGTGAAAAAGTCCTCGATCATTGGGCCAAAGCGCTTGATCGCATGGTGGAAGCGAAGATGAATGCCATCAGCTTCTACATCCCTTGGGACTTCCATGAATACGCAGAAGGCAAATTCGATTTCAATGGAACTGTCGATCAGGACAATGATGGAAACGCGGACTACCCCTCACGCGACATTCACACATTCTTCAAGATGATCGACGAGCGTGGCATCAAGCGCATCATGGTTCGTCCGGGGCCTTACATCAACGCGGAATGGGGCTTCCTCGGTTTCGGTGCCATCCCTCAGTGGTTCCATGAGAAGTATCCTGAGAGCCACATGCAGACGTCCTGGGGTTGGAAAACCAAACTCTACGACTACCATAATCCGGATTTGCTCCGTCACACTAAAATCTGGTTCGAGACCCTCCATCGTTTTGTGCTCGCCGACAAAATGGGTGCGGGCAAACCGATCATGTTCATGCAGATCGACAACGAAACCAATTTTCAGTGGCAATCGATCTACAACCACGACTACGGGCCGCGCGCCATGGGTCGCTACCAAGACTTCCTGAAGTCTCGCTACGCTGACATCGGGGCCTTGAATCGCGCCCACGGCAGAACATGGGCAAGTTGGTCGGCCGTGAAAGCGCCGACGATGTTCAACAAAAACCGCGCGGAAGACCAAGACTGGTATCGTTTCCAGGACTACAGCATCTTTGATTACCTCCGAAAAATCCGCGGCATCTGGGAAGCCCTTGGCGTGAAAGAACCCGAAGTTCTCTTCACTCTCGCTGAAAGCTACAACGCTCCTAACAACGGTATGCTGCCGAACTACCGCTACCGCAACATGCCTGGAGAAACAGGCATGATGACCGTGAATCTTTACCCGAAGACGTTTGAGACTCCGGATAAAACGCTCCACAACCAACCTTTCAAGTCTGACCTGGATGTCCTTGCGGCCGATGAGGCCAGCGACATGTACCTGAAGTCAAAACAAGAATGGGTTTTCGGTCCGGAGATTCAGGGCGGCTGGTGGAAAGGCATCGACGTGTCAGATGAGTCACGTCAGCAAACCTACCTCACGACTTCAGGCCACGGCATGAAGGCCCTCTTCATCTACTACTTCAACGAAGGTTACAACTGGGGCGTGGAGTGGGCGCGCGGCCAGGTCTTGCCGATCTACGAAGAGCTTCGCAAAGAGATGGGCTTTTCCCGCATCGATGCGCATCTTCTCTCAAATGCATTTTGGGGTGAGCTGCAAGCGCGCGTCGATCAGAAACTTTTGATCGGCTTCAACGCACGTGATCTGGTGCAATTCGGATCCTTTGGGCAAGAACACAAACTCTACTTCGACGCTCCTTTGGGTGCTGATGCTGAAAAGAAAGAGCATTTTGATGTCGTCAAAAAGATGGGCGAAAAACTCTTCGGTCCGCACGCGGACTTCCTCGCTCGCTCAACGAACGCGTTTGATCAAGTCGCGCTGGTGAAAGACTCCGAGATGCACAATCCATCTTTCGAGCCCCTGCTTGATAACATCCTCACATCGGCCGACTGGGCTGCGGGACTCGTGGGTCTTCTGCAAAACGAAGGCCTTCACCCACGTGTGCTCCACGGGGACATCAATCAAGCGACGGATTTTGATTCGTCGAAAATTCTCTTTCACATCGATAGCGATGTGAATGCGACCGGAACTATCACGACTTTGCGTCGCGCGCTTGAACGTGGCCAAACGGTGGTGAATTTCCTCGGGGACAATGCCGCTCGCCAGCTGACGGAAAGCTCGCGCCTGTCGGCCTCCTATAAAGGCGACAATAAGCGCCAGACTCTAACCTACTTCCTCGATGGGCAAGGACGTCTTGCTCCTAAAGGCACCGCGGGTGCGAAGGCCATCGGTCTGGTGGTGGCCTCTCCGATGTTCACCTATGATCTCGGAAACCGTGCCCATGGATGCCAAGGCATCCTTTATCAAAACGACAAGATCGTCGGTTATCGCTGTGGCAACTTGATTCAGATCGGCTCCCTCTTCTTTGACGGCTACAACATGAGCCACTACCACGACATCGACACACAAAATCACCGTGCCTTCTTGCGTGCTCTTCTCGCAGAACAGAACGTCACGCCGATGATCGGCATTGATGCTTCCGCCAAAAAGGTGGCCGCGTTTGCTCGTCGGGATGCCAGCATGACGTGGATCACGGTGAAGACCTCGCAAAGGAATGCTCAGGAAATCAAATTGAAGATCAAAGCGACACTCTTGCCAGGGACTGCGGCGAAGTATGAAGTGCGCGATCTTTTGAATGAGACGACCCAGATTCTCACCGCCAAAGAATTGAGCGACACCGGTTTCACCTCTTACCTCAAATCCGAAGACAGCACAGTCTTTACGATCAAGAAGGCCGCTCGATGAAGTACGCTCTCCTTTTCCTTTTGTGCTTCAATGCCTGGGCCGGTGAACTTCGCTTCACTCCGCCGGGCATGACACAAGTGAAAGGGCCCCACCAGGCACTCTGGCCAGAAGATGCCGGCAATGGACTGTTGCTGATTTCCATCAATGGCACCGGCGCCGAACCCCACGGCCTCGTCCCCTTCGGTGAAACTGTTATCAAAATGGGTTACCACAAACTCGGCATTGATTACCCGAATGGTGTCGTCCCCACGGTCTGCAAGCATTCGACGAATCCGCAGTGCTACGACAACTATCAGCGCGAGCTCGTGTTCGGTGAGCAAGTCAGCTATGAGGTGAACATCACTCAAGCCGATGCGGTTTTGCCTCGCCTCTTAGTCGCCTTGAAGTTTCTCGTGCAAAAAGATCCTGCGCGCTGGGGGCGCTTCTGGAAAAATAATCAACCGGCCTGGGACAAGATCGTCCTCTATGGTCACTCGCAAGGGGCCTGTCACGCGGCCTATCTCTCAAAGATGTTTGCAGTTCACGGTGTGTTCTTGAGCGGCGGCCCTTTTGCGTACATGCCGGAGTTCGGTTATGCCGCCTGGACCACACAAGCGGGCGCCACAGACCCGAGTCGCTACTTAGCTCTTCTTCATAAGACGGATTACTTCGATAGCCGCGAACATGTCGGCGTTATGAAGTTGCTGGTGGGCGAAGCCCGTGGAGAGGTAACGATGATAAACAGTACACTTGAGCGTGGATTCTCAGGGCAGATTTTTATGAGTCAACGACCTGAACGCGATGGCCACAACGCCATCATCATCGATCCTCGCTACGCAGGTGTGTGGGAATCTTTCTTAGCGTCTTTCAGCAACATCAGATAAAGACTTTCGACCTTGGTGCGGGCCCAGGGAGTCTTTCGCAAGAATTTCAAACTTGATTTGATGCTCGGCTCGAATTGAAAGCAGCGGATCTCCACTAAAAATCCTAATTCATCCCAGCCGTAGTGCGCCACCAACTCATTCAAGATGAATTCGAGGGTTTTGCCGTGAAGCGGATCGTTGCTCATCTGATGATCCGAGTCACATACCCCGAAGTAAGATCACGTCCGCGCAAGTAGCTCATCTCTTCATCGTTGAGCATGCCGCGAGATTCGATCAAAGAAACCGCGCGCCCATCAACAGCACCGATGGCGTCCATCCAACGATCGCGTGCATGCTGGAGAACGGCTTCTCGAGACACACCCTGCGGGACACGACTGGCAATCGCTGGGGCGTGAAAACCAAACTGGGCCGACGACGTCGCAAGCCTCTCGAATCCGCCGGTGAACATGATGGTACAGGCCGACTCACAGGACGAGCGCACCAGTGTGTTGACGGTGCCACCGAGGCCTGGTGCTCTATGCACGAAATTCAGGGCGGCGGCGATCTCGCCACCTTCGGAAGAAAGCTCGACGTTCACGACCGAATCTTTTTCAAGTGCTTTTGAGATCTTCGCGAGCAGCGAGTTGATCGAACTCGGACTGATGTATCCTCCGAAGCGGACAGTGGTCTCCGCGTGGGAGAAGAGGCTCACAGAGCAGAGAATCAGCCAGGCAATTTTTTTCATACGGCTTTCTATCATTACTCCAGAAAACCGGCCGCACTGCTTGTAATTATTATCAAACTTGTCTCTTTGAATCCGGTTTTGCCCAACGCTTTGACGTGAGGAGGCTTTGCCCTGAAAATAGATCTATGAAGACACTTTTGCTGACCATGCTCCTGATGCTCACTAGCTGTGGAAGCGATTCTTCCGGCGGGGGCAACACCAAGCTCACCCCAGGCAGTACGGCCGAAGAAGTGGCCTGGACCAACGATTTCATGAGTCTCATCAACGCTCACCGCTCTTCCCAGGGACTAGATGTTCTCACTGAAAACGATGACATGAGTGACATCGCCCGTGGCCATAGCCTCAAGATGGCCGAAGGTGACGTGGGCTTCGGACACACCGGCTTCTCCACTCGCTGCTCGGCGGCCCGCAGTGCCTTAGGCGGCGGTAACTGGTGTGGCGAGAACGTCGCCCGTGGCCAGGTCTCCCCCCAAGCTGTGTTTAATTCCTGGCTTAACTCCTCTGCCCACCGGGAGAACATGGAAAACCCGCGCGCCACCCATATGGGCCTGGGCTTTGTCCGCAATTCCAGTGGTGGACTTTACTGGACCCAGCTGTTTCTCGAGCGTTAGACCTCTTGGCAGTGCGCCATGCGGTGTGCTATCAAGCCCTCATGAAAACACCATCTTCTGTGAAAGCTCCCAAGTCTATGAAGCCTACCAAGGCCATCCCTCCGCGCGGTTATGTTGATAACAGCAAGAGCACTGTGTACCTCAGCAACTTGAGCTACCGCCGCGATCGCGCTGACATCAAGCGCTTGATGTCGGAGTTCGGCGAAGTGAAATACGTCAAACTCGTCATGGATCAAGAAACACAAACGTCCAAAGGCATGGCCTTTGTTGAAATGAGCAACCCCGCTGAAGCGCAAGCTGCGATCAAAGCTCTTAAAGGTCAGATCATTGATGGCCGCACCATGAAAGCGGCTCCGGCGATCCCCATGGGCGGCCCGGTGACGGTTCGCATGGACGCCACTGAGAAAATGCCAGAAGAAAAGAAACCACGCACGCGCGAGCGTCGGGTGGGCAACTTAAGTTCTTTGCAGGATTACCTAGCGAAGAAGTCGATGAAGGCCGAAAAGAAAGAACGCTTTCCCGGCAAATTCTAAGTCAAAAAAAAAGCCTCCTTACGGAGGCTTTTTTATTTCAGATCGAATTTCGTCTAGATCAGATCGTCAGTCAGGAACTCCATATTGCGAGATTCACAGTTCCACTCGTCTTCTTCCGTCGTGCTTTCTTCACAGAAAGAGATCGCGCTCAAATCCAACGCCTTGAGTGCCGCAGAGCTCAGAGCCGCTTCGCACTTGGTGGCTGAAGTAGTGCCGGCATCACCCGCTCTCGTGACCACACCGTTTAGAGTCAACTTTACATTGTACTCACTAATTGAAGACGTGGTTGAGCAATGGAAATTATTGAGATCAACTCTCATCTTGAGATCGTACTTTGACGAGGCAACAGCATTGTCTCCCAACTCAAAATTAGAATCCTCAGTCATGTTCAGTGTGAAGATGCTGCCGTTCAAGCTTGCGCCTGGCAATTTCAACGCTTCATTCAGGGTGGCTGACGAGAAGTCCACGACTTCAACGCTCTTCTGAACAGTCCCTTCTAATAAATCTCTTTCTTCTAAATACTTGTAAATCTTCGTTCCTTCGATCTTAAGTATCACTGAATAGTCTTCTGACTCTTCTGGACCAATACTTACGGAATAGTTCCCCTCAGTGCTACCGTAGTAGCGATGACTCGTTCCCTTCGTCGATTTGATAGACACCAGGCCGCGCTCTACACTGAGGGCAGCTTCCTGGAAGCGTTGGGGATCGATACTTTTAGAAGAGCCGCCGGAGCCGCCGCAGGAGGCGAGCGTAGCGAGAAGGGCCAAAGACATGAGCTTTTTCATAAGGTTCCTCAGTTTGAATTTTGTGCCCGGAGAACATACACGGTTTCGAGAATAAATGCGCACGCCGACTAATAATTTCAGGGCGGCGGGGACCGCTTGTCCGTAAATATCTAAGCAATAAAAAAGCCTCCTTACGGAGGCTTTTTAATTTCAGGTCGATTTTCATCTAGATGATATCGTCAGTCAGAAATTCCATATCTCGAGTTTCACAGTTCATCTCGTCTTCTTCTGTCGTGCTCTCTTCGCAGTACGTGATCGCGCTCAAATCCAACGCCTTAAGTGCTGCAGAACTCAAAGCCGCTTCGCACTTGGTTGTTGAATTGGTCTGCGTGTCGGGAGCGCTGGTGACCACGCCATTTTGTGTCAGCTTCAGATCAAGCTGACGGAGCGTTGAAGTTTCCGAGCAATGAAAGGCGTTCAGATCAACGCGCACGTTAAAATTCAGCTTTGACGTCACCGAAGCATTCTCGCTGACTTCGAAGTCCCAATCTTGAGTGGCGTTCAAGGTGAAAATACTACCGTTCAAGCTCGCGCCCGGCAGTTTCAAAGCCTCACCCAAAGTTTCGGCAGACACGTCGTCAACTTCCACACTCTTATCCACGTCCCCGGTCAGCAGATTTCTGTCCTCGACGTACTTGTAGATTTTCGTCCCTTCGATTTTGAGGATCACCGAGTACATTTCCGAATTCTCAGCTTCGGTGGTCATCGTAACGTTCCCATCAGCGTCCACATCAAAGCTCACATCCGATCCCGTCTTCGATTCGATGGACACCAAGCCGCGCTCTACACTGAGGGCCGCGTCCTGGAAACGCTGGGGGTCGATACCTTTAGAAGAGCCGCCCGAGCCTCCGCAAGAAGCGAGCGTAGCGAGAAGGGCCAAAGACATGAGCTTTTTCATAGGATTCCTTTTTTTAATAATGAACGATGGGAACTTACACCATTTCGTGGCGAGCAGGGGCACGGTGGGTGAAATTTACTCTCACTGCTGCAACAACAATGACCTTGTAAGTTTTACAGCTGTGAAGAGCAAGGCCTCAACGGCCAAGCATTTCTTTGGCCGGAGGCTTAATTTCCGTGGGATAGGGACTCAATGATTATACTATTTTTGATGTCTCTCCTGACAGCTGCCTCTGCCCAACCCGTTTCAGTGACGGTGATTGAGCATGGCAAGTACATGGCCCAGTCGGCCGGCTGCTTGAACTGCCACACGGCGGATCGGAACGCTCCTCTTGCTGGCGGCGTAAAAATTGCGACACCCTTTGGAACATTCTACGGTCCGAACATCTCGAGCGATCCGAAGTTTGGCATCGGCGGCTGGAGTGATGAGGATTTCATCAAGGCCGTGAAGCGTGGGATTTCACCCAAGAATCAGTACTACTATCCGGCGTTCCCGTTCAGTGCCTACACCAAGCTCACCGACAGCGACGTTCTCGCCATTCGGGCGTACCTCAACACTCTGGCTCCGCAAGCGGTGGCCTCAAAACCTCACGAGATTAATTTCCCTCTCAACCAGCGTAAACTGATGTACTTCTGGCGCAAGCTCAACTTCAAACAGAAATTTCTCACCGCCGGGGAAAAGCGCACGTTCAAGTACCAAGGTGAATTCCGTCCCAAGGTCATGCGCACCGAGGGTTGGAACCGCGGCGCCTACCTGGCCGAAGCCGCGTTCCACTGCACTGAATGTCACACCCCTCGCAACAAGCTCGGCGGCCTCAAAACCAGTCAGTGGATGGCGGGCGCTGTCTATGGTGAAAAAGAGATCGCAGGGAACATCACCCCTCATCCAGATGCAGGCCTTGGTCTTTGGACCACCGAAGATTGGGACCTTTTTCTGTCAACCGGTGAAACGCCCGATGGTGGAGAAGTCAGTGGCGAGATGTACCGCGTGATTCGCAACGGAACGGCGAAGCTCACCGACGAAGATCGTGCGGCCCTGGTCGAATACCTACAAAACCTCAAATCAGTGAATCGTAAAATGGAGAAACAAAAATGAAATCGATCTTACTTGCTGCTCTTCTTGCTTTCGTCGGCTTCACCCCCAAGGCCCAGGCTTTTGATGACGTTCGTGAACTCAAGGTTGTCATGGAAGAGATGGGAAACATCTTTAAGGCCCTGGGCAAATCAGTCGCCCAAGGAAAAGTCGGCGCAGCGGAACTGTCGAGCGCTCGCCAGTTGGTAAAACTTGTTGAAGAGTCGGCCACAATCTTGCCGGATCTCTCGACCTTCCCTAACCGCGACGTGGCCGTCGCGCGCTACCTGGATTTGACCGCGCAGCTGTTGGTCGTGATGAAAGACGCAGAAGCCGCCATCTCGCGTGCTGATGCTGCCGCAGCTTTGAGTGCCCTTGAAGCCGCCAAAGAGCTTCGCAAACTCGGGCACGATGAGTTTAAGCTTTAGTCTCCAGGGTTAAGGAGGGTGTCCCCCTCCTTACCATTTTACAGGGTGAGTGGTTCCAACCGACCTTCGACCTTAGACTGAAGGAATGCTGACCCTCCTGTTTATTTTCTTAGCGATTTCACAAGTTCAGGCGACACCTCTATTTGAGGTGAAGTCTCCGACTGAAATTTTTCCTTTCCAAGGCCCAGAAATGTCGCGCTTGCAGGCCATTCCCCTGTCGCTAGTGGTTGAGAGCGGATCGGCCTGGGACGACACTGCGGTCATCCAGAAGCACCTGGAAAAAACCGCGAAGATTCTGGCGAAGTGTGACGTGAGGATGTATCCCGTGGAACTCACCCGCGTGAGGGTGACGGCTGCGGCGGAAGTGTTGATGAGAGTGAACAACCCGTACGCCGGGGCCCCGGAGCTCGGATTTCTCACTGACCCGGCGCT
The DNA here is from genome assembly GCA_032358315.1 of Ophiocytium majus. Classification (NCBI taxonomy): domain Eukaryota; class Xanthophyceae; order Mischococcales; family Ophiocytiaceae; genus Ophiocytium; species Ophiocytium majus. The sequence continues at coordinate 63,884 of JAULBY010065763.1, read as the reverse complement.
GCCGGCACAAAGACCCTTAGGTGTCTTGTTTGGCCATCGACCCTATTACCAAGATGCCGGCGCTTTCCCACAAACCTCGGTCAGGGGCCTGAGTCGTCTCGGCATTGACCACGGGCCCTTGGAAGACATCTTCTTCCTCACCGAAAAGCACGAACGTGATCCGCTCCGGAGAGAGTACACCGCGACCTTCAGCACCTTCGCCCACGAACTCGTGCACGTCATCGGCGATGTCACGGGACATAACATGATCGTGGGAAATCTCATGACGTCTTCCGATGCACCGCGAGCTCACACCGGTGAATTGAATGAAGAGCAGTGCCAGGCGATCCGTCGCTACCGGGCCAACATCTAGCCTGCGCCGTTACTCTTTCTTTCGCCAAGCAAGAACTGAGTCAGTGCCCCCGCAGAGATGGCCCAGAACGCCGATCCCACGCCCAACAGACTCAACCCTGAAGCCGCCACAGCAAACGTGATAAAGGCCGCTTCTTTGTGGCGCGCATCCTCGAGTGCACTTTGCAGGCAGTTGGCGGTAGTGCTCAAGAGCGCGAGTCCCGCAATCGCAATGACCATCTCGGAAGGAAAAGCAGCAAAGAGCGAGGTCACAGAGCCCGCCATTAATCCTACAATTATATACAACACACCCGAGACCACACCGGCGACATACCGTCTTTCGCGATCCTGATGTGACTCCGACCCCATGGCAATGGCCGCGGTGATGGCCGCCAGATTAATCGCAAAGCCGCCGAAGCACGCTGTAACTAGATTCATCGCCCCCGACCACGTCATGAGACTTGAGACTGGGGCATGAAAGCCATTGGCACGCATGACGGCGAAGCCGGGCAAGTTTTGCGAGGCCATGGTGACCACAAACAAAGGGAACCCCACACTCAACAGCACGGACCAGTTCCACTCAGGCGCCACGAAGCTCCAAGTCGTCGGAGCGATTTTTATTTGCGCGAATTGCAACTCACCGATGGCGGCGGCGGTGAGAATGCCAGCGACCAGCACAAAGAGCATTGTCAGGCGCGGCTTCCATTTTTTACCCGCGAGGTAGGCCAGCAGCATGGCCCCAACCAGCAGCGGTTGTGATTTAAGAGACAGGAAAGTCTCCAGGCAAAACTTCAACAAGATGCCACCCAAAAGTGCCGAGGCCAGTCCCATAGGAATGCGATTCATGATCTTTTCGAAGAGACCGGTGATGCCGGAAAGAAAAATGAGCAACGCAGAAAAAAGAAAAGCGCCGGTGACTTCAGCGAGACTGACTCCAGCGAGCCCTCCCGCCAAGAGAGCTGCCCCAGGCGTTGACCACGCGAGCAGCACGGGCATGCGATAACGCAAAGAAAGCACCCATCCGACGAGCCCCATACCAAGACACAGGGACCCCAGCCAAGAACTGGCGCCTTGGGCATCGAGGCCGAAAGAACGCGCCGCTTGAAAAACCAAGACACCGGAACTGGTGATTCCCACCAAGAGAACGATGAAGCCAGCGACCACGGCCGAAAGGGAGAAATCTTTTTTGAGCTGAGAGATCATCCATCGATTTTGGAGTTTTGTTGCTTAAGATGCAAGGGAGTAGCGGGCAAACCTTTGTCAAATCGAGGCTTTTAAGTATCATAAGTCATGGAAGAACAGATTTGTATTGTCACCTCAGACGTCATGGGCCCTGTGCAAAACGGTGGTGTAGGGACATCAGTGTACCTACTCGCCAAAGAGCTCGCTTCTCATAAGAAGGATGTCACACTCCTTTTTGCCAACCAGAATGTTCCCGACGAACACCTCTTCAACTATTGGCAGGCCTTCTATTTAACGATGGGTGTAAAACTCGTTTCTCTGAAGAATCCGACCCTGCGTATTGATTGTGGCCAGACAGAGGTAAAAATAGCTTTTGCTGTTTACCTGCATCTTCGCAGCGAAAAGTTTACGACGATTATTTTCCCTGACATGCATGGCCCAGGTCATTACTGCTTCTCCGCTAAAGAGGCTGGCCTTAGTTTTCAAAAAACACGCCTCTGGACAATGTTCCATGGCCCAACCTCATGGCATGTCAAATACAACAACGGGCTGCCTACCCGACTGGAAGATCTTTCCGTTGAGTTTATCGAAAAGAAGTCTGTCACGATGGCGGACCATGTGTTTTTCAGTACGCAACACGCAAAAAATATCGCCATCAAAACGGGCTTCTTTGATGCAACCAAACCCTCAACGACGAGACTCTTCCCCTTTGGCGCCGCCACAGAGTCCCCCGTTAAGACAACCAAACAAGCACGCAAAACGATTTGTTTCTTTGGGCGCTTAGAAACGAGAAAAGGCATCGAAGAGTTCCTCGCTGCTATTCTGCTGATGCGGGAGCAAATTTTCCGGAGCGGCTTTCGCGTATGCCTCGTTGGTTCGTATGGACACATTGCCGGCGAGTTTTCTCAGCCGTTCCTTGAACGCTGGATGCTCAAGCATCATTTTCCACTTGAGATTATCAATGGGAAAAATCGTGATGAAGCCATTGAGTTTATCAAGCAGCGTAACTGCCTCGTCGTGTTGCCCTCCCGCGAAGAGACCATGGGCTTCACATTGGTTGAGTGCTTGCTAGAGAAGATCCCCTTCATCTGTTCTCGCATTCCTGCCTTCGAAGAGGTTCTTAAGCAACTTGCCGGTACTCGTAAAGCTGACTTCGCAACAAATTCACCTAAAGAGCTGGCCCGCGCTCTTCAAAAAGCCTTCCGCAGCCGTCCTGCTGTGGTGAATAAGAATAAGGCCAAAAAGATTCTCACGGAGTGGATACGAGACTTCGACAGCATCCCTCTCGTCGTTAAAAAAAATCTTGGTCAATCGGCGCCTAAGATGTCGGTCTGCATCCCTCACCGCAATCGTCATGCCTTCCTGTCGGACCTGCTCAAATCCATCCAGACCCAAACGCAAGCTCCCGCTGAAGTGTTAATCTACGACGATGCCTCCAATGACAAGGCCACCCTGAGATACCTCAAGTCTTTGCCGCGCCTTTTCCCTGAGCTTCCTTTACGTGTGATCTACGGCAAGTCACGACGAGGACCGTCCCACGCACGGAATAACTTGGCGCGAGAAGCAGGTGGTGACTATCTCGTGTTCTGCGATGACGACAATCTCATGGTTCCCCTGCAGATCAAAACGCTTCAAACGGTCGCAAGCTCAACCGGCTCTGACATTATCGTTTATCCGTTTATGGCGTTTCTAGATAACAAGCCCCTGCACTACTGGATTCCAGTGGGGGAATCTCTGGGCATGAATCTTTTTAGCAACCTTATCGGTGATGCCAACTTTTGCATGAGACGCGAAGCTTATCTAAAAACGGCTGGCTTTGATGAGAAGCTCTTTGGTCGCGAGGACCAAGAATTTCTTATGCGGGCGACAGCCGAGGGTGCGAGCTACAGTATTTGCCCGTTGCCATTGACTCTCTATCGACTTCACGAAACGAACTCCAGCAAATACATAGATCACGAGCAGGCCCGTATCCGCTTTAACACAAAGATTGCAACGTTTGCCTTCAGCCCTGGGCTGCTTCAATTCATGGAAATAATGACGGCCTGGAACTATGCTAGGGCCGGCGGCCATGCTGCTCCTCCTTCTTTACACGTGGTCAATCCACAGCGCACTGACATTACTAAAATCCTTTCTCCGCTGACGAAAAATCTTAACCATGTCATCTCAGGCCTGCTTACGAATGAAGTGAAGAAGACGGATCGCTTCAGTTTCATCACGCTTTCGAAATACAAGCGAGATACTCCTTATCCTACTCGCGGAAAGATGATGATGGCCGAGCTGGTCATCCATGTTCCAAGGGCCATCACCATCTACGTGAACAACAGCAAGCAGGCCGTCCAGCTCCGATCAGGGCCCAACACCATCCGACTCAAAGTGATTAACCGTGCTCCAATCACTCTCAGCACGATGGAGCAGGGAAAGAGTGCTCTCATCACGCAGTTTAAGGTGCATACGTCTAATGCTCAATGAACTCGTTCGACGGTTTCATTTAGTTGTTTTCATACCCATCCTAAGACTCTTGTTGCCGTCTCAAACAAGTGTGAAACCTCGTAACAGCGTGCTGACTCCAAAGTACTTTAGTGCGCTGTGGAGCGATGTTGATGTGGCCATCATCACCGACGAGAGTAACGAATCGAAACTTGAGGGCATCCAAAAAAAAATGAAGCTGATCCGCTGCTTTTATCCATGGCTGGGTGAAGCTGAGATCTACACTGATGCCTCATGGACAAGGCTGGTTGCTCTCAAGCAGGAACTTGCACCGATCTACGAGACGGCCCGAATGATCCGAAAAAGATTTTGGTTCAAGGACCATGCCCAAGCGAAAGGCTTGGGTCTTTACAAGCACGAACGCTTCCTGCGCATTTTACGTGAAAAGCTACCCAAGCGAGAAACGTTGCCAGAGGTCATCAAGGCTGCGTTCTTGCAACTCATCGACTGCGGTGAGGAATCCCCACGGGAGCTCACCTATTATCATGATTACTTTCAGTGTGTGATTAGCACCAGTCCAACGCCAGAAAATCCACTTCCCTTTCATACGAACGAAGCGCTGGCTTTGGCACGTAGCTTTCCGGTGGCCAAGGAAACTCATCGCTTGCTGTCTCTCGATGATCATACTGCTAAAGGCCGTCAAATCATTGAGGTAGAAATGCTGGAGGTCACTGGCGCGTTTGCAGGCCAACCCAAGCCCGATTGGTATCGGCCGTGGCTTGAAACGCTTCGCAGCTACCTCTAGGTCTTCCACTTACGGCGATAGCTGCCATCGGAGTCATACCGCGAGGCCTGCAGCTGGGTATTAAAAATCCGATTGCGCGGGTCCTGCCCCACTCCGGCCAGATACGCCCAATTGCCCCAGTTACTGCTTGGATCATAATCGATGAGCTGCTCTTCGAAGTAACTCGCCCCCCATTGCCAGGGAACCTGCAGCGTTTTCGCGAGGTAGCTCGCGACGTTTTGCCGGCCCCGATTGGACATCCAGCCCGTTTGGTTGAGTTCGGTCATGTTGGCATCGACGAAGTCGTCGCCCGTTTTAGCGGCACACCAAGCGACAAAGCGTTCTCGCTTCTCAGCGAGCGAAAGTTCACTGAGTGCTCGCTGGGTGAAGAGTTTCGCACCACGCTTCTGTGCGACGAGACGAAAGTAATCGCGCCAGAGGAGTTCGAAGGTGAGCCAGTAGGTCGATGCATTCGCTCCGCGCTCGGCTTCGTAAAGTTTGATCTGTCGGTAGATTTCTCGCGGCGAAAGTGCGCCGATGGAGAGCCATGGAGAGAGCTTGCTGGAGTCTTGCCAGTCGAGCATGCCGTCGCGAGTTTCTTTGTAGCATTTTAAGCGATCGAGCTCCCAGAAATACTCTTCGATGCGCGCAAGGCCTGCCGCTTCGCCTGGCAGAATCTGGGGATGACATGCAACGAAGTCTTCTGTTTGAAACTCACTCAAACCGTCTAGCTCATACACCCAGGCCACCGGAAGTTTCTTCGGAATCGCGAGTATGGGTCGAACGCTCACTTGTGGCTCGACGATTTTTCTATAATTGGTGAAAACGTCTGGTAAATCTTGCACCTTGAACGGCAGGTCTCGGTCAGCGAGAAGACTATTCTGTTGCACGCCGAGAAGCTGGGCAGTGGTCGCTTGCCTGAGGGATGCTTCCTCTTGCTGCTCTTCTGTCGTGGTCGCCGTTGTGAAGAAAACCCGCGCAACGTTGTTTTGCTGAATGAATCGTTCTAGTTGACCATTAAGGAGCAGGAGCTTGCCACCGCGTCCGTCCACAGCGAGAGCGAAATGCTTGAGAGATTGAAGAATGAATGAGCGTCGCTTCGGGCCGGCACGCAGAAAAGACTTCGAAGGAGTCCAAACCAGAAGTCCTGAAGAAGTATCCTGAGCAAACTCGGTCAGGCATGCGTTGTCGGTAAGACGAAGATCGTCTCTCACCCAGTAGACGGACCTCATGGCCCATGAAGTTGCTGCAAAAAACCTAAGGTCTGCTGAACGATCGCGTTGGCGCCTGCTGCTCCCAGAATCACATCTAAGTGGCCAGTGTCCCTAAAGACCACATGCTCTACGCCACGACGACGCGCCAAGGGGATCTGCTGATCCAAGAGCGCGAGCACATCTTCGTCAGCACTCATCATGAGGGTTGGGATTTGGGTTTTGTGATAGCTCGCCCGAGAACGAAGCTGACTAATCGTTTCGTAGTTCACGCCGCTTTCTGACTTGTAACCAAGTTTGCGCATTTGCGCGATGCTGTCGCTCAACGCCCGTGGCACATCAGACACACCGTGCTCGAGCATGGCGACGTATTCGTCCACCGACATGTTCTGCAGATTCACGAGACCCTGCACCAAGGGATTGGCCCGCACGACCCAGTAACCTGGGGCATGGCGAAGGCGGTCGAACGGGAGATCGATGTTGTCGGAGCGATCTCCGTGAATCCCGATGAGATTCAACCAGTACTCAAAGTAATCTAGCCCCGGGTACTCTTTAAACTCCAACGAATTCGGCGCGGAGATGGGAATGTAGGCAGCGACTTTACGCTCGTAGCTTTTTCCGAGCGCAGTCGAGACCACGACGTCTTGCTGTTCGTTATAGCTCACACCCGCGAAGGCCAGGTTGGCCATCATCCCGCCCATGGAATGAGACTGATAAATGACTTTTTGCTTTCCGCTGAGATCAAAAACAAAATCGATGAGGGTCGGAACATCGATGGTAGCGAGATGGTGAAAACTGTAGCGCTCATCGCATGTGTCGAACTTCTCATCGAGCACGACGGAGCGATGTTCCCCCTGGCCATGGCCGCGCCAGTTGGCGATGAAAACGCGCAGCCCTGCTTGGCGATACTGATCCGCGATGAGGTGCCAGCCGTTCCAGTTGTTGGTGTAGCCATGCACGAGCACGATCGGGCGAGCCGATTTCATGGCACGCGCACCAGGACCTAAAAGCTCGAGCACCTTGAGACCCACGTTGTCGCTGGTTCTCACAGTGTGGATGCGATGATTTTTGAAAAGAATTTGCGGGGCCGCAAAACTTAAGGTGCTGGCCAGCAGAAATACAAAGAGTCCCATAGCGCCTCACGTTTTAGATGGTGCCCAGGAAAGGACTTGAACCTTCACGCCTCGCGGCTCACGACCCTGAATCGTGCGTGTCTACCAATTTCACCACCTGGGCATAGACGGGGAATGAGCCTGATATTAAGGGAGTGGGCCACTCCATGGCAATGAGACTTTTTGTCAGTTAACTTACAGCGGCTATTTGGAGAAAGTGGTCCTACACCACAAAGGATCTCTCTATGAAAACCCTCCTTGGCGCTCTGCTTCTCACCACGGCCCTGGTTGGCTGCACTGATCAGTCGAATTCAGACAACGGAACTCGCAGACAAGACCCGGTATGCGGAGGGAGCAGCAAGTGCCTACAGCGGCTTCACTGGACCCTACAAACGAACCTACGTCCGCTGGATTTCAAGGCCGCCGTAAAAATCAACGAACAAGTTATCTTGGATGAGTGCAATGGCATCCATTTGGGCAATGTTCATGTCCCTGACCATCGCCGCTCAGTGCTCATAGAGAACTGGATGTACGCCAGCGAAGAAAGCCGCATTCATGTTGAGATTGAGAGCTGGGATGAATCTTGCACGGTGAGCACCCCGTTCTACAACAACACCGACACACCCGTGCAGGTCATCCGCGAAGAAGGCCAAGCAGGCCGAGTCGTCCTCGACCTCGACCGTTAACTACCTCTGGGCGCCGTCTAGTACCCAAGCTCTTAGGAAAGCCACCGCTTCTCTGTCACGATTGGTGAGCGGATAGCTGGGCGGCATAGTGCCCTTCTCTACCGCCTGCAACAAGCGACTCTGTTCTGGTGAATTCAAATCCACATACTCAAGTGCGGCCGTGTAGTCATCGAGCTGCGGTTTGTAAGCGTCAGGGCCGAAGTGGCACGAAGCACAGTGGTTCTTAAAGACGTTGTCTTTCACGTTCTTAAAATTCTTCTCCAAACGGCCAAAGTCCACCGCACGCACTTGAATCATCTGCTCTTGGATCGGCTGACACGAACGGTACTCCAAACTCTGCGCTGGCTGCCGCTCAGAGGTTAGAGTGGCGTGAGTGCAGGCCGCGAGCAGTGTGGTGAGAACTGTCAGTCTTAGCAAAAACATTAGAGGCTCCCTGCGCGAATGCGGTAGATGCGACCGTTATCACTGCTGACATAAACGAAGCCATCCGGTCCTTGCTTGACGTCGCGAATGCGTTCATTCAATCCCATCAGCAAGCGATCTTCACAAGCTGTGGCAACCCCTTCGACGGCGACGGCATTCAGATGCTGCAAGGCCAAGGCGCCTGAGACAAATTTGTCAGAGAAGATCTTGAGCTTTGTTCCGCGGTAAACCAGCAGGCTCGATGGGGCAATGGATGGCACGAAATACTTTAGCGGTTGCTCCATGCCGGGACGGGCGGTTTCGCCACGACCGACTTGGCCACCGGAGTACTCGCGGCCATAGGTGATCACCGGCCAGCCGTAGTTCTTGCCTTTGACCACGAGATTGATCTCATCGCCACCCTTTGGGCCATGCTCCTGCTCGTAGATGTTGCCGGTTTTCTTGTCGAAGAAGAGGCCCTGTGGATTGCGATGTCCGTAAGACCAAATCTCCGGAAGCGCACCAGGAGTTGCGACGAAAGGATTGTCGGTAGGGACGCGACCATCATCAAACAAACGAATGACCTTACCGTTGTGGGCCGTCAGCTGTTGAGCGAGGTCAGCTTGACCGCGTTCACCCACGCCGAAGTAGATGTAACCCTGTTTATCAAAAACGATCCGTGAACCGTAGTGATGTGAGGTCGAGAACGCCGGACGCGCGACGAAGATATCTTCCCACTTATCAAAACGACCTTCCGCCACATCTAAGCGAGCACGAGCAACGGCGGTTGTTTGACCGCCCGATGCGATTTTTTTTGCGTAGGTCACGTACACCCATGAGTTCTCAGCGAATTCAGGATGTAGCGCGATGTCGAGTAGGCCGCCCTGACCAGCATCGTAAATTTTAGGGAGATTTTGCAGCAAACGTGGCACGCCTGTTTTGAGATCAAGCGTCTGAATGCGGCCATTTTTTTCCGTGAAGATGATGAGATCTTTATTGATGAACTCAACTCCCCAAATTGTGCCGTGTCCATCCGTGAGTTTTTCCACGACGTAGCTGTCGCTCCCCGCTTTGAACTGCATGACCGGCTGGGCCCAGGTGGAAAACGTAATTAAAGAGAGGCCTAAGAAGATAAGGTTTTTCATGCTATTAGCCTGTCATTTGAGAGCACTTTAAGTCTAGTCCTAGGCATAAAACTCCTCAAAATTTAGCCATTTAGCAGCTCTTAAAAAAGAACGTGCCGAGTCATGCCTATTTGTGGTTATCTGCCTGGGCATGATGTTCTTAAAAGCCAAAAAAAGCCTCGCTCTCGCGCTCGTATCGGTCCTTCCGGTGTCGGCTTTGGCCGTGTCTGAAACCCGCAAAATCACCATTCCAAGTCAGCAGGCAGCTCTCCCCTCACTTGAAACCACCACGGTCACCTCTTTGCAGCACCCAACAGCGACCTACATCCCGGTTGAAGAAATCAGCGCGATTTCAGAGATCATGGACAAGGAAGACGAAGTCGCCACAGAAGAGCTAGATAGCGATTTTCTAACCGCAAGCGACCAATAAGCTTTTGCCTCCCCTCACAATTAGGCCTACCATTTATCCATGATCAGGCTTTTCATTGCCCTTATCCTTTGCGCCAGTTATCTCGTCAGAGACGGGATGTTGGCCGATTGGTCATGGGATGAATCCATCCACCACGCTGCCGTAGAACACGAGCACACCGACCATCAATCCCACGAAGACGAACACCGCAGCGATGATTGCTGCCTGGCCGCTCACAGCTTTATTCCCGCCACTGTGACCAGCGATTTTGTTCCGGCCGTCATCCCCCTCATCACGATTCATGCCCCTTACTCGGCCAGCTATCTTCCGTGGACTCTCGCTCCTCCCCTACGCCCTCCCATCGCCTAGCCCTCTGACATTCTCGCTAGTGATTTAAATAATACTCAAGGGGGACCCCTTGTTAGATGCAGTTATTAAATTTGCCCTTAAGCAACGACTCGCGGTGCTCGCGACAGCGGTCTTGCTGATGATTTTGGGCACCCGCGAGGCCATCGATCTTCCGGTGGATGTCTTTCCCGACCTCAATCGCCCCCTCGTCACCGTGATGACGGAGTCCGGCGGACTCGCTCCTGAAGAAGTCGAAGCCCAGGTCACGCTTCCGGTGGAAACGGCTTTGAATGGATTGCCCGGCCTATTGCGTTTGCGATCTTCGAGCGGGCCAGGCCTCTCGATTGTTTATGCTGAGTTTGATTGGGGGACTGATCTTTATCAAAACCGCCAATTGGTTTCGGAGCGCTTGCAACTGGCGCGGGAAAAAATTCCGCGTGGCCTTAACCCTGTCATGGCACCGAGTTCATCCATCATGGGCGAGATCATGTTCGTGGGCCTGAGCAAGGGCACCAGTCAGCTCACGCCCATGGAATTACGCACGCTCGCTGATTGGACGGTGCGCCCGCGCTTGCTCGCTCTACGCGGAGTGAGTCAGGTGATCACCATCGGCGGTGATCTCAAGCAGTATCAAATCCTCGTTGCGGCGGAAAAAATCCAAAGCAAGAATCTCACCCTGGAAGATTTGAAGCACGCCCTCGCTGAGATTGGCATGAACACCACCGGTGGCTTCATCGATATCGAAGACAAGGAATATCTCATTCGAGCGCTCGGGCGCATTGAGTCCTTGGAAGACATTCAAGATGCCTTCGTCGGATTACATCTCGGTCGCCCAGTGCGCGTGAAAGATGTCGCTGAAGTGGTTATCGCTCATCCACCCAAGCGGGGTAACGGAACAGTGAATGGTGAGCCCGGTGTGGTCATGACCATCCAAAAGCAGCCCACTGCCGAGACAGTCGAACTCACTCGCCGGATCGAGGCCGAGCTTTTGGTCTTGAGGAAGAATCTTCCTGAGGGAGTGAAGCTTGAAGGTGATTTGTTTAAGCAGTCACACTTTATTGAGAATGCGCTCGCCAACGTGAGAGAGGCCCTCTTTGATGGCACCTTGATGGTGGCCGTGGTGTTGATGCTCTTCTTGTTCAACTGGCGCACGACTTTCATTACCCTGACCGCCATTCCACTATCGTTGGTCATTACCGCTTTGGTGTTTAAGTTCTTTGGGATTGGCGTAAACACGATGACCTTAGGTGGTCTCGCCGTGGCGATTGGTGAGCTCGTGGATGATGCCATCGTGGATGTGGAGAACGTCTTCCGACGCTTGCGAGAAAATCGTCAACTTAAACAACCACGCTCTGTCTTGCGAGTCATCTACGAAGCCTCAAGCGAAGTCCGCAACTCCATCGTTTTCTCGACGATCATTGTCGTCTTGGTCTTCATGCCCCTGTTTGCACTGGATGGACTCGAAGGCCGTCTCTTCGCGCCGATGGGCTACGCCTACATCATTTCCATTCTAGCCTCGCTCTTGGTGTCACTCACCGTGACTCCGGCCCTTTGCTATTTTCTTCTCGGCAAAGAAAGTGCTCGTGAAGAGCGCGATGGCGCCTTTGTGCGAACGCTGAAAAAACTCACCGGCCAAATCCTTGAGCGCACGGTGGAACACCCGAAAATGATTTTAGGGGGCTGCGCTGTGATGCTGATCGCGGCACTGAGCTTAGTGCCATTCATGGGACAAGATTTTTTGCCGGCCTTTAACGAAGGCAGCGCCACCATTGGGCTCGCGGCCACGCCGGGTATCAGCCTCACGGTTTCTGACAGGAAAGGCCGGGAGGTCGAAAAAGCCCTCTTGGAGATCCCGGAAGTCAAAAGCACGGTGAGACGTGTGGGTCGCGCTGAAATGGACGAGCACGCCGAAGGTGTTCACTGGAACGAGATCGACGTCGACTTTAATAAAAACGGGCGTCCGCGGGAAGAGGTTCTGCGTCTGGTGCGTGAGAAGATCAAAGCCACTTGGCCTGAGGTTGCCATTAATCTTGGTCAACCGATCTCGCACCGCTTGGATCACATGCTCTCAGGGACGCGGGCACAGATCGTTTTGAAAATCTTTGGCCACGACATCGCTGAGCTTCGGCGGGTGGGTGGAGAGATTTACCAGAACTTGCAAGACATTCCTGGGCTCGTGGATTTGCAAGTGGAGCCGCTGGTGCAAATTCCGCAGCTCAAGATCTTCATCGATAAAGAAGTGGCCGCCAACTCTCGCTTGAGCGCAGGAACCATCGCGCAAGACCTGCAAGACTTGTTGCACGGTGAACTCGTCGGCCAGATGCTAGAAGATCAGCGCCTGGTGGGAATTGCTTTGCGCCTAGATGATGAAACTCGTGGTGACCCCAAGCGTATCGAAGCTCTGCCCATTAAACAGCTTCCTACCGGAGAGCGCGTGAAGCTCAGTGATGTCGCCAACGTGTACCAGGGACATGGCCCCAACATGATCAACCGCGAGAACCTGCAGCGGCGGCTCTATGTTTCCGCCAATGGTGATGGTGTGGACCTCGGTCAATTGGTGGCGGAGATTCAAAAACGCCTGGGGAAAATTCCTCTCAATGAGGGCTATCACATTGAATTGGCCGGTCAGTTCGAAAGTCAGCAGCGCTCCAGCAAAAAAATGATTTGGCTTGGCCTCATCGCGCTTTTGGGGATTTTCCTAGTGCTCTACTTCCACTTCAGCTCTGCGCTCTTGAGTACTCAGATCATGCTGAATATTCCTCTCGCGCTGATCGGCAGTGTGGCGGCGATTTGGATGACCGAGCGAAGTTTCTCGCTCGCCTCACTCATTGCTTTTGTCACCTTGTGCGGCATCGCTTCTCGCAACGGCATCATGATGGTCTCCCACTACTTGCATCTCATGGAGCATGAGGGGGAAAAGTTCGGCAGATCGATGGTGATTCGCGGAACGCTGGAACGCTTGGTGCCGGTGCTTATGACCGCCCTCACTGCGATTTTAGCCTTGCTGCCTTTGCTCTTTGCACAAGGTGAACCCGGCAAAGAAATCCTCCACCCTGTGGCTGTGGTGATCACCGGTGGGCTTTTAACATCGACACTGCTCGATCTCTTTGTAACCCCCGCTGTCTTCCTTGCGTATGGCGAGAAGGCAGCCCTTAACTACATTAAAAAACAAAACCAATCAGGAGAACTTCTATGAAACTTTTCGCACTCATTCTTTGCCTCAGCTTCAACGCCTTTGCCCATGATGAGGGTCACGGACCAGCGGTCAAAGATGGTGGTCTTTATGGCGGTATTCTGGCGTCTGTCATGAAAGAAGCGGATCTCAAGGGCAATCACCACGCCAAGGCACCGGTTCGCTTTAAAGCCGAACTTATCCGCGCGCAAGACGGAACTCTGACTCTGTACTTCCTCACGACGGACATGAAAAAGCATGACCTCGCTGGGTTCGACAATGAACTGTTGGTTAAGATGGAAGTCAAAAAAGCTGGCAAGTATGCTTACGTGGGAGAATTCAAACTCACCAAGAAAGACCATCTCTACAGCGGCAAACTTCCGGCCGTGCGCACGCGTCCGTTTAACTTAGATATGTTTCCGGTCGTCAACAAAGAGAAGCTCTTCATCGGCTTCTCAAACCTGGACTAGAGTATGTGGATCTTATTCTTCATTGGGTCGCTTCAGGCGGCCCCTTTGCCCTATCAACAGCTACCGGATCTTCTCACAACCAACGGTGAGTGGCGGAAGAGTCAGTCGCTTATAGAGGCGGCGGATGTTCGGCGGGGAACGCTGAAGCGCTCATTTCTCCCAACGCTGATGGCACGCGCTGGCCGCGAGAGCTTTACTCTCGGCCCAGGCAATGCTCGCACGCAGAACTACGCCACCATAGAAGCAACTGTGAACCTCTATAATGGTGGAAGAGACAAGTTCCTTGATCGGGCCCGCGAAGCGAGTTACGCCGCAGGCATGGCCGACAGCGACGACGTTCGCAGGCATGTTCTCTCACGCACACGAGATCTTTGGAATGCTTGGCGCCATCATCACGAAGCCGTGAAGATTCTCACCGATACGCTGAAAGTGAACGAAGGCCATTTGCGGGCCGCCGAGAAACGCGTCCGCGCAGGACTTACCACCGAAGCCGACACCTTAGATTTTCGTCAGTACGCGCTGGAACTCGAGCAAGAGCTCGCCCGCGAGGAAGAAGAGGTCGACGACCATGCCAAACTACTCGCGGCGGTGCTGGGTTTGAGCGAACGCCCTTCTTTGCCGGAAGCGACGACCCATGTCCACGACGATGGTTTACTCACGGTCACGTTCCAACCCGAGAACCATCCAAAGACTCGGGCGGTGCTGGCCGATGCGCAGACGCTCGAGGCGAACTCCGCGCGCTCGAATCGCTGGTGGACGCCGCGGGTAGATGTCTACGGGGCCCTCACCCACTATTCAGATCGTCAGCAGTTCTTTGAAACTAAAAGCCAGCGAGATGATATGGCCGTCGGTGCGATGGTGACTGTACCGCTGTTTGACGGCGGCGAGGCCCGTCGCGAAACTCGCGCACTCGAGCACACTCGCCGCGGCGAAGAGCTCTATGCCGTTCAGTTGAAGCGAGAGCTTGCGGCCGAGCACGAAAAAGCGCTGGTGCACGTGAAGCTTACGCACAATCTGTTGCATAAAGCGGCCGAGAGTAAAAAACTCGCAGAACGGTATATGACGGTGACGCTTTCCGAGTATCAGCGTGGAGTGAAGAACTCACCGGACATGCGTGAGGCCAATGAGCGGCTGGCCAATGCTCGCCTGGTTGAGGCACAAACTCAATGGGATCATGAGACGGCGCGGGCCAATCTCATGGGACTGTTAGGAAAATAGTTAGAAGTAATACTGCAAAGACAGTCCGCTCTCGAGGGGGCGGACTTGTTTTTCTTGCAGCTGGCGGATGGTAAAGATTCGCACCGCCAAGTCGGTATTTAAGCTCCATGATCCGGCCAACTCCATCTGCCAGGGAAAATCCCCTTCACTGATTCCCCACAGACGCTCAACCGTGGTGAGAATTTTCCAGCGCTCACCAGCGAAGCCAGCGAGCCCTCGTAGACCTGCAGCAGATGTGAGCTGGTGGCCGTAGGCCGCAGTTGCTGCGAAAATGCCCAAAACGATCCGCTCGTCTTGAAAACGCCAGGAAGTCCCCAGGCCTGCGTGAAAACCAGCCGTGGTGCATTTTTCGCAGAAAAATTCACGTGGTGTTTCTGCCCCGAACTTTAAAAACCAACTCGGCCGCCAGCCCAGCTTGTCCCAGGGATGCAAAGACACCACATCCGCCAGGGTCACTTCACGCAAGAAGACTCGTCCCTCTTTTTCATCGGCACTGAAGCGCAAAACATCTAACTGACTCCAGCGTTCATGGCCCGTGTCTTGATCGAGTAAATCATGCTGGGCCAAACGCAGTTCTGCTCGTCGAAAACCATCACCCACCATAAGTCCCATTCGTCGCAGACCATGCCCTTGATCTGGCCGATTGGTCGCAGGAACGACGAGCACGGGCGTTGGTGGCGTGGGATCTTTCGCTCTCTGAGTCAGCAGTTGGTGATAGGATTCTTTCTCTTCATCGCTCAGGCCCTCCAAGCGTTCATTCAGACGAAAGCGCTGCAACTCTCCATCCATCTTCTCAGTCGGTGTTTTTGGTTTTTGGCGCGCCAACCAGCTTCGTCTGAGCGATGGCCGAAACACCGGCCCGCCGAGCTTACCTTTTTTTTGCAGCACCTTCACGGTATCACCGGGGATGATGTAAAACGGCGTACGCTCCGAGAGTTTCCAGGACGGATCAGCGGCCTCAAGCAGACGCAGAATCTGCCAGGAGCAGTTCTCATCAAAAAAATAATAATCAAAATGCGTGCTGGCTTCGAGTTCCCAAAGATGCGCGAGCAGCATGTCCACGCCTGCTGGCGAGAGTGAAACTGGATATTCCCACAGATCTCGCGCCTCACCGTGGTTGTACTCATTCACTTTGATAAAATACGGCGCCAGTGAGTAGTGGCCTTCGTAGCCACCGAAGACACCGAATAGCGCAAACTCCACACCGCCTGCCTCACCGGTGGTGGCGGCAAAGTTCACCACGTAATCCAAGAGGTCTTTGCCTTCCCCCGGACCATTAAGCCGAAGAAAAGTATGACCAAACATCGAGGCAGGATTGTTGGGATAAGCGGTGGCAAACACCAGTGAGATTTTAGTAACCGGTAAACCTTTGCGCCAACCTTCGTAATCAGGACATGCGACAGATGGAAAAGTATGACCTAATTGTTCGAGGTATTTTTTGCGCGCAGGAAAGACACAAGCCGCTGGGGCCTTGATGCGTCCGTAGGTTTTACTGGTCTCTTGTAGTGCCGCAATGGTGGCCGTCAGCTCTGATTGCGGGTTGGTGCGCCCATCAATCGCTAAAAAAAATCCCGCCCCATCGGCTTCGCTTTTATGGCCTGTCAGTGTTTTTTGATAATGGACAAGATTGAGCCAGGCAGGAGCATGAGAAGAAGCCCGGGCGGAATGGATCCACCCGGACAAGAGAAGAAAAAGAAGCAAACTAGATCATGGCGAGATTGTCACACGACGCTGCAATCGGTGACGCTTTGAATTCACGGCCAAGGCCTTTCAACATTTCAGCTGGAGTTGTTTTTGATGAAGCGAACATACCGCCGTAAGACTGCTGCGCCCACTGCATGAACTGGACTTGGGCTTCTGGTGAGCAACCCAAAACTTGTGCGAAGGTCGCGAGGTATTCGCCTTGGCCCGTTGCCATTTCATGACGGAGTTCAGGAAGATTCGCTTCTGCGTAGTACACCGGATACATGTCGCGCTTCACGATGCTGTGCTGAGAGCAACCCGAAGTACCGGTGGTGATACCAAACAGTTGTGAAGAGAATGAGTGGTTTGTGGTGGCGCGAAATAGGGCCGACACGATTGAGTTTTCTTTCCAGATCATCGAACCCAAACCGCATCCAGTGCTTGAGTCAGCACGGGCGATGGCGATAGAAGAAAGTAATAGGGCGATAATAATGAGAATGCGCATGTCCACTCCTTGGATATGTTTCCTCTATTATCAACGGCCTTGGCCAAAAAGCAATAACCTGAGCCTTTTGCTTTGTTCTCGTTTTTTACTCCAGACTCTTTGATAATGTTTTCTCACCAAAGGAAAATTTATGTTGCGCCTCGTTCTTCTCGCTTTGCTTGCTGTTGCCTGTGCTCACCCACCGATTCCCTACAAGCCAGGCGGGGCCATGGATGCGCAAATGACCGGGTACAAATACCCACAGACGGTGAAGTACTTCAAAGTGAAATCACAGAAGCATGAGCTGAAGATGGCCTACATGTTTGTGCGTCCGGCGAAAACCAACGGCCAGACAGTACTCCTCATGCACGGAAAGAATTTTTCTAGCTACTACTGGGACACGACCATGAAGAAACTTCTGAGCGAAGGCTACCAAGTTCTCGTTCCGGACCAAGTGGGCTTTGGTAAATCTTCTAAGCCGACGCGCTACCAGTACAGCTTTCAAACCCTCGCCTTCAACACCAAGAAACTCGTGGATCGCCTCAAACTCAAAAACGTGACGGTCGTGGGCCACTCCATGGGTGGCATGCTGGCGACACGTTTTGCGTTGATGTACCCAGAGACCGTGAGTCGTCTTGTGCTCGTGAACCCGATTGGTCTGGAAGACTGGAAGCTTAAGGTGCCGTACCTCGGCGTCGATGCAACCTACGCCACGGAGCTCAAGCAAACTCCAGAGACCATCCGCGGCTACCAGAAAGAAGCTTACTACGACGGCCAGTGGAAACCGGAATACGACAAGCTCATTGAACCGGCCATCGCACAGACCAAAGACCGCCATAACTTTGTGAAACTGGCCTGGAGTGCGGCACTGACCTACGACATGATCATGACACAGCCCGTGCTCTACGAATTCAAAAAACTGAATGTGCCTACTCTGCTTATCATCGGGACACGCGATCGCACGGCACCAGGAAAACAGCTGGTGGCCGAAGATATCCGTAAGACCATGGGCCAATATGAAGCGCTCGGAAAGAAGGCGCAGAAGTCGATCAAAGGATCAAAGCTGGTCGAACTGCCAGGCGTGGGCCACATGCCACAAGTCGAAGCGTTTGATGCCTACATCAAGGCGCTGGTGGATTTTTTACCACGAGGGTAACTTCCAACATCTCGCGATGAAGTTTGCTCGGGGCCGCCTCATAGAAATAGCTCGGATAGCTATCTTTGATGAAGTACTTCAGCGGCTTCCCTGCTTCATCGTAGCTCGCTCCGTAGATCATGACTGAATGACCGTTGCCACCGTAAGTGACCGGACGATTGTCACGCAGGGCCTCGCGGATAAGCTTGGTGATTTTCTCTAAGGACATCTCGTAAGCACGCGTCTCCGGACGAGCATCCGTATCGGGATGGTCTCCCCACCCTTCGGTGTTACCAGGTGCGAAGGCCACCCAGATTTGATCTTTCAAAAGTTCATCGGCCAACATGAGCGGAGTCACCGATCGGCCAGCGAAGCGTGTGAGCTCAGGCCATGGTGCAAACACTCTATCCAGTGCTTCTTGTAGGGATGTGGTTTCGGCAACCCGGAACAAGCTGGCGTAGCGGCCATCAGTCCCAAGAACGATATCCGTGTAGTCATCCCACGCGACCAGACCAAACCGCAAGGCCAAGGCCAGGGCATCCATCGGCGTGCCTCGCTCAGACATGAAATTATCCGTCCCATCAAGACGTCGCTGCAAACGATCTTCCATGGTGCGACGTTGAAATGCCGCTCGCGAGAGTTCTAGCTTGCGGGTGGGATTCTTAATGAGTTCCATCGTTTCGATGGCGTTAAAGAATGAGTGGGTCCAGCACAGCTGCGAATCTTTCTGATCAAACCCGCGCGAGACTGGCAGCTTGATGACCTCCACTTCCCGGCGCTTTTGCGCCATGTTCTGAAATGGCGATGCCTCAATGCTCTGACGTAAACGAATGGCATTTTCCCGCGGGCCTGCCCACGCAAAACTTAGACTCAAGATAAGCAGACCCAGGCACTTTAAAAACATGACGTTATTATGCCTGGGCCGACTAAAAAGGGTGTCCTACCCTATAAAGTCTTCATGCCCTAAGGCCAGAGTCTTTTCGCTCATGACATGACCCTCTCCTCACAACTTCAGGAGACTTGCGTATGTTGCTTTCTCTACTTTTCTCGTTGGTACTAAGTAACGCCGAGGCCAAGGGCCCAGCGAACACGATTAAGGTGGCGGACGGCACGCAGGCGCAATGCCAGAACGCCTCAGATGCCTTCACCCATCGCCGCGGGGCCCATACCATGCAAGTGGGCGCACCAGAAATCAAAGGTGACTGGTTGTTCTTTAAGGTGAGTGTTGAATTCTTGGCCTGCAAAGAGCAGCAGGACAACTGGAGTTTTGTAAAAGTGGCGCCCTATGCCGCTTTAGGTCTGCAGATCGCCAATGACGAAATCACCATCAATACCCGCAACATCTTCCTCACGCTTTCAGTTAAAGGTCAGCGTATCTCAAGCGCATTGTTAAGTGGTGAAACACAAACCATCGCCGTGGGCCTCAGTGATGTTCTTTCTCTCTCAGAAATGGATGCGCTCAATAAGGGCGAGAGCGTTGGCGCAGAAATCGAGCTGCACCTAGAAAAAGATCTGCACTACGCCAGCAAGAGTGGTCTTAATTCGGAAGAGCGCGCGACGTACGGAGTGTTTGACCGTCAGTTCAAACTTAAGCGGTAGAGCTGAAACGATCGGCCACTTTCGCCTTTGAGCTTAAACGGAATCTTCTCCAGTTGGTTTTCCCAGGCCTGCCAGAAGTTCCGTGAAATTTCATGCCGCAGGCTTTCTTCAAACACAACTTGCCCGGCTTCGGCTTCACTCTGAAACTTCGCACAGATATTAACCGTGTCACCGAAAAAATCCTGCCCATCTCTTGTGCCCACGGAAAGACAGGGCCCATAGTGCAAACTCGCACGCAGCTTCATCGCCCGATCTTTGTTGGCCTGCTGGATTTCGATCGCAGCTCTGAGGGCGGCTTCGCCTGAGCTGAAAGCAAACATGGTGGCGTCACCGATGGTTTTCACCAAGACCCCTTCATGGCGCTTGGCCACTTCTCCGATGAGAAGAAAACTTTCCCGAACTCTCTTAAAGGCCTCGCTATCACCCACCTTAAAATACAACTCTGTGCTCCCCACGACATCCGTAAACAGCAAGGCCCGGCGGCCCATCTCCATCGGAAAATCCGTCGCCAGCGACTCCGGTGGGATGAGTTTTTCAAACTCCGGGTGTAGGATGACTTCCGCAGCGATGAGGGAGCCCCTGAACCGATCCAGCTGCTCGATCATGATGAGGTCAGCGGGCTTCGTGTGATGCGTACGGATGCCCACCTCTGGATGCAAACGCACGGGAGCAAAGCTCGGGTCTTTCCAAAGAATATCCACATCCAGCAAACGCCTGTCCGCCGTATCATCCACCATTAACGTGATCGCACGGGCCTCGCCTTTTCTCTTGATGGCATAGATCCCCGGAACCAACGTCAAACTATCAATCCAAACACCACCCAAGCGTTGATAGACGATAGTGGGTTTATGGGTCACATCGGCACTGCAAAAATCCACACCGGCCTGTTCTGGAGACAGCGTATTGTCGCGCAGAGACACTTCAATGCTCTCCTGTGTTCCCACCACAAAATCAATCTCACAGCTGTCGCAGGCCATGCGTTCCGGTAAATCAGTGAGGCGAGGAACACTCTTCTTCGCTCCTCGGCAGTGTGGACAAACAGCATCAAAGCGCAGCGATAAACGGCCATGCATGGCCGGTGAAAGTGCCTCACGCAAAATGTCTTGCCAACTGGATCTCGTCGCTCGGGCCGTGAGTTTCGGAGCAATCCGTGCGCGCTCGATGAGCTGAGCTTGCGCAAGCCACTCAGGAAAACTCATCGCTGCGGGTGAATAGTAGGTCGCCGGGTAGGCCTCCGCTCCCTTCTCTACTTCATCGAGCAATTTTTTGATGATCCCTTGCGTGGTCTTATTCAAGAGGCCCGCTAAGAAATCGTACTTATGATGAACAGTGAACTGCACCAACACTTGGGTCTGAGTTTCCGAGAGCGGCTTAACTTCAAAATAGCCTTCGATCTTATGAAAAAATCCGCTGGAATACACCCGCGCGTTCTTGAGCCAACTCTCGTGCTTCCATTCCCAGGGTGCTTCCGTCCAACGAACGGTCATCCCCAGCATCTTCTGCTGACCGTGGCGTACACCATCGACGTTGGTGAAACTCATGGGTGCCAATCCCATCTTACGATTGACCGCTGCGGTATCGGAGAGCACCGGCCAAATACGATCGACAGAGAAATTCATGACTCGGACTTCGGACAATTTAATCATAGAGAAATTATCACTCAAATCTGCGCCGGTTGCATCTGTGCTGTATTCGACTAGACAGCTCTACTACCTACAGACCTTCACCGCGACACCGGTTTTCCCATTCCTCTGTGCGAGACTTCCACTGGCCCTCAAAGCAGATCGATACCGTGCCACCTTGGCAGTGGCCATACCACTGGCCATTGTATTCACTCAAGCACGACTTCGTATCAGGCGTGCGCTCAGACTGCGCGCAGGTCGGACACTCGCCGGACAAACTGGCGATCAACTCTCCCATGACATCCACCGGCGCGCGCTGAATCTGCGCCGCAGTGATGAGGGTCCCGCTCTCTTGGAGGCGCTGGGACTGGGCCACAGTACTTGCTGGCACGAACTGCACACCCATGCACCGGGCGACTTCGATCAAGACGGGAACGGCCTCGGCGTTAAACGGCTTCACGTCATGAAAGAGGGCCACTTGCATGGAAGGGCGGCCCGGAGCGCAGAACCGTCGCAGATTATCGACAACGTACTCGCGCAGCTCCTCGGGAGTCAGTGTGTTCCGAGAAAAACTTGAATCCATGGAGTCGTGGTTCCACAAGAGATGTGAGTAGCCACTGTCAGCGATGGCGCCGAGGGCATCACTTTGCTGGCGGTACTCACGCAAGCGGGTCACGCGGTCCGACGCCGAAAAATCCATCCCACGCCGGGCCATGTAATCAAGCTCGGGATCAGACGGCAGCGCTCCTCGTCCATAGGGAAAGCGAAACCACTGGTAGGGTTGATTTCGTGAGAAACGGTTCTGGGTCACCTGGTTGAGTAAACGTGTGCTTTCTCTAATTTGTTCTTCGCGCTCTGCTGGCGTCATCCCTGGCGAGAGCAATTGCCCCTGCGCATTCATGCGCACATCATAGGCATCGTGATCGTGCCCATGGTTCGCAAGGAGATGGCCCTCGTTCATGATGCGATTAACCAGCGCACGATGAGCGGTGCTTTGCGGATGAGTGGCGGCAATCTTTGCGGTTGAAACAAAAAAAGTCGAAGGGACATTGAGTCGCTTCAATTCATTGAGAATGGTTGGTGTCGAAACACTTGATGGCCCATCATCAAAGGTCATATGAACTTGGCGACGCTGACTTCCCTGGGGACAACTCAGGCCTTGCGCGGCCTGCACCACCGCCTGACCCAACGCCGGGTTTGCGGGAGTCGCACAGGTCCAGGCCTGCACATGGGAACTAAGAATGAGTGTGAGCCAGAAAAGCATGGAACCCTATCGGCTTCCCCTGAGACTTTATTCAGCTTAAAGACCTCATTTCAATGAATTAGGCATTGAATCCACTTTTTCCGTCCAGTAAGCTACATTTTTTGTAACTTATTGGCTGCTTTTTCCGAAACAGTATGTGACAATACTTGTAACATACTGGAGCCATTCTATGGACGTTCTCGAACTCCACCGGCGCATACCCACCAAGCACTTTGACTATCAAAGGCTCATGGCCGCCACCCAAGAACTCAGCCACGCACGCCGCTTCGTAGGCCTGCTCGTGAAGCGTGGCCATGTGATTCGTATCAAGAAAGGTCTGTACGTGTGGGGACAGGATGTTGATCCTGCGCCTTTCTCTAATGAGGTGTTGGCCAATCTCATCTATGGCCCCTCCTATGTCTCACTGGAGTACGCACTCTCCTTTTACGGCCTCATCCCTGAACGCGTGGCCACCGTAACATCTGTGACGTTCAAAAAAAGTAAAAGCTTCGCCACCCCCGTGGGCCAATTCACTTTTGAGCACATCAATCAAGAGGCCTACGCCGCAGGCATTCGCTTGCACCTCGAGGGGCAGCACAGTTTTCTCATCGCGACCGCCGAGAAGGCCTTGCTCGATGTAATCGCACTTCGGGGCGTCTCCGCATCGCTGCTGGAAGATCTGCGCATCGAACCAGATGAGTTCGCACGGCTCGATCTCGCTGCGCTAAAAACGCTTGGTGCGAATTACAAAGCTCGCGCGGTGAAAGAATTTATCAAAGGACTCGCTCGTGGATAACGCTGTTTTGCAGATGCTGGATGAATACAAGTGCAAGTCCACGCAGGACTACGAGAACGCGCTCAAAGAGATCATGCAGGAGATCGCACTCCTGGGTCTTTGGCGGGCGAAGTTTTATGAGCACGCACTCTTCTACGGCGGCACCGCCTTGCGCATTCTCTATGGCCTGCCACGCTTCTCGGAAGACTTAGATTTCTCGCTCCTAAAACCTGATGCTAAGTTTAATCTCGCGGCCTATCACAAGGCCATCAGCGAAGAACTCGAGGCCTTCGGTTTCGAAGTCGAGGTGCAGACAAAAACCAAAACCACCGAGTCAGCGGTGGAGTCAGCTTTCATTAAAGCCGAAACAAAAGTGCATCTACTCAAGATTAAATCACCGGGAGCGATCACCTCGCGCATGCAAGGGGGACAAACGCTCAAGATCAAACTGGAAGTCGATACGCAACCGCCGGGTGATCATGGCATCGAAGTCATGGACTTGATGAGGCCACTTCCCTTCCAAGTGAAAACCATGCCGCTCCCCGATCTCTTTGCCGGCAAGCTGCACGCCGTGCTCGCGCGCGCCTGGGGCAACCGCGTGAAGGGCCGGGATTTCTACGACTATCTTTGGTATCTCGGTCGTAAAACGCCGGTGCACTTGAAACATCTCGAAGCGCGCTTGCTTCAAAGTGGTCATCTCAAAGGTGAACTGACTCCGGCCAAGTTCAAACAGATGCTACGAGATAAGTTTGAATCACTGGATGTCGCCAAGGCGCGCGCTGATGTTGCGCCGTTTTTGAGTCAACGAGAACTGGCGGGACTGGAGTTGTGGGGCCAAGAGTATTTTTTGAAAACAGTTGAGTCGATCGCTATCACTTAGCAATCAGACCATCCCCTCTATTCAAAAAATACTCTCGGGTAATGACGCTTTCGATGTTTTAACGAGGTCTTCTGCGATCGCGCTCTTCTCTTTCTTCTCTCTCGCGCTCTTCTCGCTCCATTCGCTCATGGTACTCATCCGCTTCGCGGTTGGCGTCTCTTTCAAAGTCCGCCATACTGCGCCCTTCGCATTCCATGAAATCCCGGGCCAGATTGAGGTGATATTCCGTGTAGGTGTATTTATCGCCCCCGTGAATAACCCCCCTTTGAATGCGCTGACCATTGCGGATTCTCATCTCATGATACTCCAAGAGATCTTCCGCGAGCATTCCATCCCCTCTCCCAAGCATACCGACCGCATTTCGACAGCTATTGCCTGAGCCCATACTGCAGAGAGATTGCATCAATTCTGATTCGAGTCTTGTGCAATTACGGCCTTCGTTAAAACCGCGACGATGGTCTTGCTGGCGACGGGGCACGTTTCGTCGATCATAGTGGTCTTGTGCTTGCACAGTCTCCATTCCAACAACGCTCGCCAGCGCCATGAGGGCCAAAAGAATACATGTTGATGACTTAAGCATGGGTTACCTCTTTGAAAAAATGTTTCCACACGCAGGGAGATTAGCAGCAGACATACTTTGTGCTTGGAACGAGTAGTTCTTACGCGCTCTTAATGGTTACGGCTGCAAACACAGGCATCATTTGTCTCAAGCTTTAAGAGATAATACCCGACAAGAACGATGCAGACCTGCTCGAGGTTTGCAAAATCACCAAAGGGGTACGTATGAAGTTTTTGGTAGTCATCCTCATGATGACATTCGCCGTGCAGGCGATGGCATGTGACGGCGGTAGCAAGAAAGGCAAGGGCTGCGAGAAACAGTTCGAAACGCCCGCGAAGTAACCAGTTCTGGCAATCTTAGTTTCTTAGTTCTCGAACAAGGTCGACATAGGAACGCAGATCCTGTGTCGACTTCCTCAGGCAACATTCAGAGGCATGACCCCGGATATGTACTCGATTTAAGTAAGATCTCAATTAGGTTTGAGTCACACAACCCTACGATTTATCTAAGCAGAAACTTAATCATTATATTATCTCCTATGTCGAAAAAACTCTTTCCTGTGTCACTGCGATACATGTTTCGCTACAAAGGACCTCTCCCATTCGACGTTTATATTGAGCGCTATCCAGGTAAATTCAGTCGCATTCATATCCAACATGAAATGTATGATCCAGAACAGGTCTCTCATTTTGAGGCCAAGGTGGGAGAGCTCCTTGTAGATCAAACTCAGCTGCCTGAGTTCAACAGCTTCTTGAGTTCGACACTGGAGCGTTCTCTGGTTTCTTCGGAGGATCTTGACCCGGATGAAATAAATGAAATCATGGCGCTGAGCTTAGAACTCACATTTCAAGCCATTCTCGATCAAACGGATGAGTTTAATGAGAACTTAAAAAATTCCAATTTATACGTGAAGAGCTGCTTGAAAATATTAAACAATGACCTTCGTAATGGCATCGATCTTTACTTAGCGATTGCCCAAGACGTCTCATTATTGAAGCACTCCTTCCATGTGATGCTACTCACTTTGGCGATAGCTCAAAAAGCCGGGTACACCACAGAAAAAATTTTAGCTCCGATTGGTGTCGGCGCTTTTCTGCATGACATAGGTCATTCCCGCATTGATCAAGAGATTTTGCTCAAGCAGCGCTTGACGCCAAAAGAATGGGATATCATCAAGGATCACCCACACTTGGGTCTCAAGATGGTGGATCAGCTCAAAGGCTTATCCCACGAAATAAGATCCATCATCTTGCAACACCATGAGTACTGTAACGGACGAGGCTACCCTAACCGTCTGACTCAGGCCCAGATATTTCCTCCGGCCCGCCTCGTGGCCGTGGCGGACGTCTTCAGCTCACTCACGGTGAAAACATGCTACCGAAGCGTGATTTACAGTCCCGAAGAAGCGATAGAAATCATGAAATCCGATATCGGGCACTTCGATCTAGACCACCTCAATTCACTCCAACAGGTGTTCATGAAATCCAAAAACAAACTGGCCTCATGATATGGCAGTGCTGCGAACGCCTTACTTGATCGAGACGTAGTTCAGACCGGCGAAGACGAACCCCACGCCGGTTTCACTCTTAGAAGCCTTGAGCGTCAGCTTGGCGAAGTCTTCGAGTGGATAGAAATACTGGCTTCCCCAGTGATTAACTTTTAAAAACTTTTTTCCATCTCTTTCCAGAGTGCCTGTGACCGTCACCCAGTGGAGCCCGGGCCCATCGGAGGTCTCGATCATGAACATCGTCGGATGCGGTGATTTCAGCAGCGCCGACGTCACCATCTTCACCTGCTCTTGGAGGACATGGGAAAGGTCGCTACGATTCTCGTAGAAGTCTTTGAGTTTGGCATTCTCGACTCTATGATTGGTCACTGTCCGCTCCGAACAATCGTTCAGCGAGAGAAACTCATTGTAGTCCGCGGCCATGGTCGACGGGAGAACGCCGGGGAGCACATCGTTGAAAACCCCGTCTTCTCTGGAGCAGACCCCCATCTTCCGCAACGAGGGAGAGACCTTTCTGCAGAGAGTATAGAGCACGTTCGTGGCCGCTGTTTGCCCACACCTGCCCTCCCAGCCACCCACGCCCCAGGAATTGCCCTGCTCAGCACTGAGGGTCCCGTCAGCACAGGTGTAGCCTTCGAGGTCGGCGTATTCGGAGATCTGCGGTGGCACTGGCATGACCGGTTGATGGACATAGGTGTTGTCGATGGCGACGGTCGGCACGCCGAACGGATTGGCCGGGGGATTACTTCCAAGAATGGGCCCAGATGATTGCTGGAGCCGGAATCGCTGTCTTAAACGTTGTCTACAATCGGCATCAGACTGCTGTCGATCGCAAGCCACTTCGAAGGGCCTCGCGCTCTCTCCTCTTCCGTAGTATCCGATGGCGGATCTATCGAGCGGGCCCGATCGGTAGATGGTGATTTCGTCGCAGGAGTCATATGCGAAGACTCCGGAGAATGGCAGAGCTTGTTGCAGAGATTTTTTTAAGATGGCTTTGGGTGTCTCTTCCGCTGGCGCCTGGCAGGAAATTTCTGTTTGTAAATTCACAGCAGAGTCGGACAGGATCACGTCCGCATAGACCGCAGCATCTTGCAGGGGATCGGCAAAGGCGGCGCCCGTCAGAAGGATTAAATATAAGAGCATGGGACTCCAGTTCTGCCTCTGGTCTGTTTCCCATCCAGTATACCAAGCTCAAATTTCTTGGCGCAACAATCGGCAACGAGAGACCACGTAGGTAAAAAAAAGCACCCCGGAGGGTGCTTTTCATCGTTTTCTTTAGTTGAGATCACGAGCGGTATGGCAGGAATAGACCCTCGTAGGATTACAAAGATTGCTCATTCGATGAATTCTCAATCGTTTGACGAGCTTGATCGCTCTTAATTTTCAACATCTTCTCCTCAACCGATTGGCCTGATTTAAGATTCTTGCAGTGGTAAGCGCCGTTATCCCAGTGACAAGTTTCTGGTGCCACGCAAGCAGGGTTACAATTGCTTGCAAAAACGTTTAGGGAAAATGAAGCAAGAACAATACACGTAAAAATCTTTTTCATTCAAACCTCTTAGACAGTAAGTAGTAGGAACTTTCATTTTATCTGCTTCCAACTTCCAATCAATCGCCATGGCCGTTAGAAGTTCTTGCCCACCTCCCTGAGTGTTCGGAAGAGCGACTCTGCTATGAAGATGGATCAGAGTCTGATGGAGCTTTGGTTGGCTTGCATGCCTAAGTTGATGAAATCCAAATAAAAAAAGCACCCCGGAGGGTGCTTCAGTGCTGGCAAAGAGCGGCCAGCTAGTATCTTGGTGCCCAGGAAGGGAATCCTTGAGCACTGTTTTTCGATTTCAGGATTACCTTAAACATTACAAGTATTTACCAATAGTTCCAAACACTTAATCGCAAAAGTGGCCTGTGGTTTGTTGTTGTCCGTTTTCGCTTTTTTAGGCCCTTTCTGGGGTGTCGTAGTACATTTTTAGTACACGCAACTTAATCGCCTTTATGAATCTGATAAATAAAAAGTGCGAAAGGATCGTTTAAAACCTCACCCCTCAAGGCTTTATTGATGGAACTATCCTTATCATCAAAGGGAGTCGTTTGGTACTCGTGGCTAGTGTTTTTATCCCAAGCACTTTCTCCGTACAGTAAGACCCTTCCAAAGCGATCCGCAAATTTAACAATCGAGTCTTTTGGAATTTTCTTATAGAAAAACTCGGGTGAGTAATCACATTTGCGGTCAGCCTCACCAGGAGACATAGCGACCTGAGATACATCATGAAATTGATTTCCTAATCCCATAAAAAAATCGATCAACGGCATACGAAATACAAGAGGGGGGTAATTTTTATAGCTCGTTAAGTATTCCGCAATTAAAGGACCTCTTACGAAATCCTCCCGAATATCAATGTTGGGACCTTCAGGGTTGATTATATGGTAATTCGATGGCCCATTAGTTCTAAGTGACTTATTCCAGTTCATTGGGAAAAGAAATTGCTTAAAAAGTACATTCCCTTTCTCGACACCCAAATAACAAGAATTATGAAGCAAACGAGTCTTAGATAACTGCGTCAGCCCAAGTCCTACGACCTTATTGCCCTTAGTCAATTTATCGACTCGCTGCCTATCTAAGATTGGCAGAGGACCTTCTATATCTGTTGCTCCGACCCAAGCCTCTCCAGGCAGACCCATTGTTGGTAAACGCATCCATTCTCTCTCAACACCATTTTCGAGACTAATTTTGTAATCCAAAACCGCTGTAAGAAACGGCCACTCATCCCTATCATTTATAGTTCCCTCCGGTGCAGGAACCTCATACGGACGAAGATCGACATACTCACCTCTATAAAGCATTGTTCCTTTCTCTCGATTAAAAAAACCTACCAACCGAGCTTGAGATTGCGGACTTTCATAAATCGGAGAAAAATCTTTTGCAAATTCAGAATGAGTTAACTCTTTCGTACAAAATATAAATTCTTTCGAGGACTCAACTGACCCAGGCTTTAAACTGCAAACTTCTTTTACTTGAGATTGAGCCGGCAAATACGATTGCTCCTTCTCTTTCCTAAACTTCTGAAATGCAGGACTGTGGCGTGCGACACCTGCAGGCAGAGTTAGTACTGATATTTGATGGCGGTTTCCATACCAGAATTTCAAGTCTTTAAGATCTTCAAGATTTTCGCCATAGACCTTCTTAAAGTATTTCTGATGGTAATCGCGCTCACTCATTTCAGGATCTGCGAATGCCATACTCGCCAGCAGGACGAGAGAAATCATTATTGTCCCCGTATTACCTAAAGTTCCAAGCTAGTCTCTCGTTGCTAGTGCGACATCGATTTGGAAATGAACACCCACTGCCTATGTTTTTATTCATCTATCTGGATTTGATGAATGTAGATCGAGAATGGATCATTTATAGCCTCACCTCTAAGCGAATCCTTAAGGGTCTTACTCATCTCACCAGTAAAGGTCATAGGCACAAATCTGCTTTTCCCAGTTGGCCCTTCCCTAGTGATATTTCCATACGTTTCTGCAAAATTGAGCATTCCAGCCTTTGGAATTTTCTTATAAAAAAATTCCGAGGGATAATCACAATTCCTGTCTACCTCGCCAGGCGATAGCGCAACTTGAACTTCGTCGCGAAACTGATTAGCTAATCCCATAAAGAAATCGATTAGAGGTAGGCGAAACACAAGAGGCGGGTACTCCTTGTAACGTTTAAGATAATCCTTAACTATGGGATCATCCATCTCCCCAGCTTTGACACCTACTTGGGATACCTCCTCATTCATTAAGAGAAAATACTCGTCAGCCGAATTGCCCCTTCTAAGGGAGTTATCCCAATTCATGGGAAAAAGGAACTGCCTAAAGAGAACCTTTCCTTTCTCAATTCCTAAATAGCATGAGTTTTTAACTAAGCGGCTTTTAGAAAGTTGAGCTAACCCAAGCCCAGTAATTTGATTACCTTTCGTTAATCTATTACTTCGCTGCCTATCTAAGATTGGAAGAGGTCCTTCGATATCTGTTGTTCCGAGCCATGCTTCTCCAGGTAGCCCCATTGTCGGGAGCCGCATCCATTCTCTCTCTGCACCATCTTTTACGATTATTTTGTAGTCGAGTACTGGTGCAAGAAATGGTCTCCAAGAGAGTTCACCTACATTTCCCTCTAAGTCTTCAGGATTTTGAGGTGGGTGAAGCTCTAGGTAATTCCCTCGATAATACATTGCGCCGCTGTTTTTATCAAAAAAACCAATTAGCGGGGATATTGAATCTGGTTTCTCATAAATAGGAAAAAAACTCTTCCTACTCTTCAAGTGAAGTTCGCATCGCTTATGGTCTTGGGAGCCTTCACTCTTAGTATGCCTCATCCCGCAAACCTTCTTCACATCATTTTCTGATGGCAAGTAAGATGCTTCCTTATCTTTTCTGAACTTATGGAATTGTGGACTATGGCGTGAGACACCGGGCGGAAGGGTTAATACAGACACTTTATGGTAATACCCATACCAAAATCTTAGATCTTTGAGATTTTGGAAGTTTTCTCCGTAAACTTGCTTGAGGTATTTCAAATTGATTTCTCGATCATTCAGCTTAGGAGCCGCGAAAGAGAGTCCCGTTACCAAGAGTATAGAAATTATCATCGATTCAGCCTTGCTTCATTTTTATTTTTTTCTTTTAAGCGCATTTTTTCAATTTCTAGCTCGCCCTGCTTGAGCAGCATTTTTTGGTCATAGGCTTGCTGATTTTGCTTTTCTTGACGAAGCAATGCTGAACTTTCTTCGATCTCACCTGAAGCCCACGTCAATGCAACCCTTAATGTCGTAAATACTAGTAGCCCCATAAAAAACTTCATAAGACTCCTATTATTGTTGATATCCAGTAAGTGGTTTTCGTATCCCATTACACACATACTCATTATCAAACGATCCTGTCGCTTGATCACAGATGTATGAAGCGCCTCGTACACTCATGTTTTCAATTGTTAAGTTAAGTGCTGGATTGGCGGCTACAATACATCCGTCATTATACATATAAGGGAAACAGTCAAAGCTGGAAGTCTTGACGTTAGCACCTCGTACAAAGAAGTTACCAAGCAACTCACTGTCTTCCATTTTAAAGAATGGAAGTTGATAAGCTTCACCAGTCTGACTTCCAACGTATCCTGAACTCGCTCCGCCTGCTGCGTTAGGCCCTACTAGATTACTAGATTTTAAAATAGCCGATTGAACGCTTACAAAGTTACCTAAATAAACATCCCCTTCTATGATGCTGTAACCTATCTGAACAGGAGTAAAGAAATTTCCAATTCCAGTCATACCGACAGCACGCAAGTCGGACATTTGACTACTATAAGATGATATACAGTTGCTTATATGGACTGGGCCTTGAATATGATGCTCAGGAGTGGCTTCGTTGACCACGCCGTTGGTTGCAAGTTGTCCCCTATAATTACATGTGCCATCAATAACGACCTTACTTGAGCCAGTAGCTCCGTCGGCGTGCCCCACAATGTCTGCTATATTAAACATAATGGTTGGCGCGGTGATTTCAACTTCACCTGTAATAATAGAGGGCCCACTGATAAGAGTCCTAAAATTTTCCCCCTTAGAGCAGTCATTCCAGATTTTTACCCCTGACCCAAATCCTTTAACAAAAACATTGCCTTGATTATTGCTAGCCATCGTTACGCAGCCTCGAACTGATGTATTTCCACTAATAACTGTATTACCAAGGAGTTCAACTTCAGCAGATTCAATTGTTGATCCAGGACATACTCGCGCCCCTTCCCCTACGAATGCTCCCGGGTGAACATACGCATTATAAGCCACAAACCCACCGCCGTTTGGATGAATCTCTCCAAGCCCGGGGTCAGCAGAACCATCTGAGCACGAGGCTGAAGCGTCTATAAGAAAGCCTTCTTGCTCCTTGCAATAGCCTCCTTTTGAGTTCTTAACTGTCACATAGCGAACACGAAGTTCTTCAAGCTTGGCCATATTCTGCTGAAGAACCGTCTTAGGCATCACGAAAGTAAGCTTTCTGCCGCTAATAGAAGGTGTAGGCAAGAAATTCCAACCTTCACTGCACCACTTGATATCAATTTCGTATGCACCAGAGGATGTTTTCAAAACGGGATCATGGCAAGTTGCTGGTCGATCAGTTACATCGTTTTCATCATATTGAAATAGTCTATTTTCTCTTCCATCAGAATCTAGGAAATAGATATCCGCATAGACTTGCGATCCCTGATCTTGCGGGACAGTCAGCGTTAATAAAGCTTGTTCTCTATCATAACTTACTTCCGCCTTTGCTTCATACTTTTCGACACCGAAGGGATAATCATCAGGCAACATATCCTTTTGTGAAAACCAATCAATATGCCAATGATCGGCATGGCCTTCTATTCCTTCATTTCTTATTAGCTCAGTCAAAACTCTTTTACCAAGACAAGTTCTTTCTTTGAAAAAATTAAAGTCAGATTGGATAGAATTCTCATTTCGAATAATTTGCTTATTCGCGAGAATTAGTTTTTTTGTTGCTGAATTTGACAAATAAAACGGACCTGTCGAACTACCCCTATTGCAGCTACGATCAGATTCCTCAACACTAACTGGAACATCTAAGTAAAATGTCCCAATTACTTTTTTTATACTCCTAAACTCACGACCAAACTCAGGTTTGAGTGAATTCATAAATCCAAAATCAATTTTTTTTGCGACGACACCTGGCTTGACTTTGTTTGAGCAAATATCGCCACCGCCACTGGCGATTGAACTCGGAACATAAAGATAGGGCCCAAGGTCTTTCAATCTTGCATATATAGATGTCGTAAAATCTCCATCCAATCCAATTCGATGCTCCCCGTGTGGAGTAAAATAATTACCAAACTGAGTTGAGAAATCATTGAACTTAATCTCGGCCATCCTACTCGCGGATTCAATTATGTGCCACTGAGTCCAATCATCTCCACCAATATCAATTGCATCGCGATTAGTTTGTCTCAGAATAAATTGATCTAACTTATAGAAGACTGGATAAGCAGTCGTTTCATTTTCAATTCCGTTGCAATTTGTGACCGAATCGATATCTTGAACATCTGGTAATGTCGTGATTGAATCATAATTCTTTAGGATTTCTTGTCGAGCAACTTCCCCTCCAAGACTCAGAAACTTTTCTCTAGGCATGACTAACATTTTTAGCGTTATTTGCTCTCCTGGGAATCTTCTTTGATCTAAGTATCCCAACGTGAAGTTCCCAGGCTTAATTTCTTTTGTTGTAAGAAATTCTTTTTTAGAGTTCATAGCATCATCGTAAATAGAGCCTATTCGACAAGTCTTAATAGACTGATTGGCTTGATTCAAATTGCAACGATTATCTATGACACCTATCGTGGAATTATTCGCAAGCATGATACTCTTTACTGTTCCCCTCGGTACTCCAATTCCTTCATTCCATACTCCTATTACGCCTACTATCTCAATAGCTTCCGAACTCAACGCATCTAATGTAAACGAGAAACGTTGGTTATTGTTTTCTTGTGCACTCGTTCCGCTTATTGAAAAGCCTACCCCGCAAGCATCACGGTTTCTTAAGTTTTTGGATTCATCAGCCCCTGACTCCCAGTTTATCCCCTTGAGTCTAAAATCGCTTAATTCGAATAAAGCCGAGGAGGTAAGAAGACGGCCAATAAATATTGGAGCTGACTGAGCATAAGCCTTAACTCCATCAAATACACCAGACTTCCTCGATGTAATCGCTTCTAATTGATAGAGAGCAATCCTGGTTTCAAGTGTTGTGTTTTGAGAGGCATCTATACTTAGAGGAACAGGAGTTAGAAAATACTCCCCATTTCTAAAAATTCCCTTATCCATTCGCGAAAAAGAATATTCCACTTTTCCCGAGCTATTTCTTAAAAGAGAAAACACCACCGCTGCAGGATTAGCACTGCGATACTCTCTTTTCGAAACCACAAAAGGCTTATCAAAATTTGGCTGAGCAGTATGAGACAGGATGACTTCACGGCCTGAAGTGAGACTAATTTCAGCAAATTTATTCTGCTCGCTCCCAGCGACAGAGACAGTACCCTGGCTACTCACCCAACCGGCGGCTCCATTTGCAAGATCAAAATTCGCGGGCGCAGGAGCTGCAAAGTCTTCCATCGGTATAATGAGCGCATTTTCGGAGCTACTCAAAAGATCATGGGCAATTTGCCCCTGAGGATTGCTCGCGAAGACAAAAGTTGTCTTCGCTGGGACGTTGGCTATGCTCACGATACCATTTTGCGAAGTACTCACTTCTTCAAAGATATCTTTATTTTCTGTGTGGTGAAGCTTCAAAATCGTATCTGGAGTTACGTTACTCAATTCAAACTGAATAGACCGGCTCCCCGCATAGACTATGAACTCCTCTTCAACTTTGCCCCCATTCTCATCATAGGTTTCGACACTCAGAACGTTGCGATCATCCTGCCAGCTTGCGTTGAAGGCAATCTTAATGGCGCTATTCTCAATGAGCGCGACGCCTGCTCCATTGATTCGCACTGAAGTCACGCCACCTGCGAGTGCTCTCCCTTCTAGAAAAAGCTCTACTCTGCCGTTTCTTGGATTAAACCCCTTGAGATCTAGGCCTGCAATTAGCAGGTTCGCGTCTGAAATTGCTTCATAGTCATAATCGATATCTTCGTATTGAATAACTTTGAACGTAGTGTTTGAATTCCCTTCCGTATCAGTGACTTTGAGCTTTAAGGTGTACTCGCCACTTTCCGCGTATTCGTGCGATACCTCCACTCCGCTCTCTAAAGGACTCCCGTCCCCCCAATCCCACTCATAGCTGGCAATTTCAGAAAGCGTGGAGCTTGATTTTTTTCCATTTGCCACAACCAAGTGGTAAGACATCCCATTGGTATCATTCAAGGCAATGACAGGTGTTGGTAGAGCAAGATCACTTTCTTCCACATCAACAGTGCGAGTCACTTCTGTTTGGGCACCGTATTCATCAACTAAAATGAGTTTTGCTGTAAAGGTGCCAGGCTCTTTAAAGAACTTAGGTACCTTTTTCCCGTAGTCTTTCTCTCCATCGCTGAACTCCCAACTGTAAGCAATTGAGTGCCCCTCTGGGTCAACAGCATTTATAGCTTCAAACGTTAAGATCTCATACTGCTTAAGTGTTTCTGGAGAAACCTGAATTTCGGCTATGGGTGGCGCATTTTCTGTGACATCAATTGAGTTCACGAGTTCAGATGTGTTCCCAAAATCATCTCTCAGTGTAAGACGAACATCATAGAGCCCAGCAGTTGAGTATGTGTGCTTGGCCTCAACACCAGAAGACCTTGCTCCATCTCCCCAATCAATTTGATAGTCAACAATAACCCCATCCGGGTCGAGGCTGCCAAAAGCCGAAGCTGTGATTTCCCGCCCAACAAAGAAGGGCTCACCAGGGTTTAAGTTGAGTTGCGCGATGGGACTGGCGTTCTGCTTTATTTCGATTTGGAAACTCGCAAACCCTGAAGCACCTTTGTTATCGATCGCCTCAACCTTAACTAAGTAAACTCCTGGCAATGTAAACGTGTGCTGCTGGAACGCCTGTGTCGACGAAACAAGGGTGCCGTCGCCAAAATCAAAGCGATACTCTGAGATGAAACCATCAGTATCGATTGTATCCCAGGCATTTACTTGAACTTCAGTCGGCGCATATTGACTGGACTGAAAGTAGCTTGTGATTACGATAGGTGCTTGATTCTCTCTGATTACAACCTGCTTGGTGGCATACTCAGACCAAAGCTGTTTGTCGTCTTGCACGCGAACTCGAACACTGTAAGCGCCGGCTTCTACATATACGTGCTCTACGTAGCCATCATTCGTCGTAAGGATCGTCCCGTCTCCTAGGTCATATTCAAATTGAGTTAAGTAGCCGTCTCCATCACTACTTTGTTGATAGGCCTCAATCCCCACACGCCCTGGTGCAATCGGATCGAAGACAGTTGCTGTGAAATTTGCAATCGGTGCTTGGTTCGCAACGAGGTTAATTTGTGCCTCTATCCTCGCGGACAAAGTTCCTTTATTGTCTTGGACTCTAAGCCCGATCGTTTTCGTCCCATAGCTATCAAAACTAAACGTCTTGTTCCCGCTATTGGATTCAAAGGAATTCCCCTCGCCTAGATCGTAAATGAATTTGGGAATGTACCCATCAGCATCCGAGCTGTCCCAAGCAAGCGCAGTGACAACGATAGGAAGCTCAGTGCCACTCTTCTCAAGCCGTAGTCTTGCTACGGGTACCTGATTTGGCTTAATCTGAATACTTGTTGAAGCGTAGTCAGACCAAAGACCGTCGCTATCAGAAACTCTCACCCGAACGATGTAAGGCCCTGGTACCGTATACTCATGCTCCACAAAGGACTGTGCTGGACTCGTTGAAAAGTACGTACCATCACCAAAATCATATTCGATAACGCCAAGGTAGCCATCAGGATCAAAAGAACTCACTCCCGCATTCATCCCAAGTTTGGTCGGAGCGATGTAATCGTTGTTGTAGATCGTGTTGATCGCGACTGGCTTTTGATTGGGTGCGATCGTCACAGTCCTTTCTACGGGAAATGACCATACACCCTTATTGTCTTGTACTCTCACTTGAATCGTATAAGTTCCGGCCGTCGAATAGAAATGAGGCTCGTAGCCATCTGTATCCGTGAAAATTTGACCATCGCCGAAGTTGTATTCATACCCGGCGATGAAGCCATCAAGGTCTCTTGATTTTTTCCATATCTCGACACCGACTTGCCCAGGGGCAATCCCATCAAACACACTGACATCAAAATCCGCAATCGGAATCTGGTTTTCTAGAACGACCAAGTCATAAAATACTTTCTCAGACCAAAGACCTTTATCATCTTGAACCCGCAACCCAAGGCGATAGGTCCCTGCGAGAGGATAGTCGTGCTCAAGGTAGCCCTGAGTGGTTTGAGTAACGACCCCATCCCCGAAATCGAATTCATACTGTGGGATGAATCCGTCACTATCTGAGGAGAGCTCTCCCCCCGCAAATCCTATCCTTGCCGGGGCAATGAGCGCACCTAACTGGTATACCTTTATTCGCGCGATCGGAGCTTGGTTTGAAGCGATAGTCAAATTGAATGAGCGAGAGGCGCGCCCACCGTTGTTATCGATCGCAGTTATCGTCACTGGGTATGTGCCTGCGACAGTATAGGTGTGTTCAAGATAACCTTGCGAAGCAATGACGGGGGCACTTCCATCGCCAAACTCGTAAACGTAGCTCTGAATAAAACCATCTGTGTCAGTTGTGTTTTCTCCTGGTGCAAACCCAATGATGGCAGGTGCTATCGCAGGAACACGATAGAGTTTCACTGGGCCAATCGTAGGGGCGGCATTGGGAGTCATGACGAACTGTGCGTAGTTCGCAAGACCTGAAGCAAACTGGGTGTGCAGGGTGACGCGATACTGGCCTGGGCTCGAATAGAGATGAGACACCGAGCTAAACCCACTTCCTACTCCACTGACGCTCGAACCGTCACCAAAGTGCCAAGTGAACTTTGCGGTCAAGGTATCTTGAGCGATGTTAGTAAGCGCGGTGAAGGTTTTCGGCTCGTTGAGATTATATCGATTCCCATTTGTCGAAATGGAGGCCGTCTGCGCAACAGGCGTTTCTAAAACCTGCACGACCTGCGTGTAGGTTTCAAAATCCCCATCTAGCTTTCTAATTTTGAGGGTGACTGGAAAATCACCTACGCTCGGGAAGGTATGGGGTGTATTGGAAAAGCGAGATTGAGTTCCGTCTCCAAAATCCCACAGGATGGATTCGTAGGAATAGGTATTCTCAATCATGAAAGGGTTGACGTTGAAGTTATAGGTTCGTGCACCCGTCCCTGCGGCCACGATGAAACCGCCTGGCGTTGACACAGGCCCACTCACATAAACGGGCATGACCCCAGTGCTCTGCTGCCCCGTAATGTCCGTGACGATTAATCGGACTTGGGTCACTCCAGGCTTGATAAACGTATATGAGAAATTCTGTCCAAAGAATGACACGTTTTGATTGCGGCCATTATCAAAAAAGGTCCATTGATACGTGAGAGGCTGACCTGTGACACCATCCGGATCAAACGACCCGACGGCGGTGAAATCCACTAAGAGTGGTGCTTCACCGAAGCGCTCTGTGGAATTTGCAATCGGAATAGGTGGAAGAGAGGCCAAGGCATTCGCTTGTCCCACGTAGATAGGAATGAGCGCCGTGCGAACACCACCACGACTGTCCCTCACCCCTAGCTGGACCTGATAGATTCCTGGCTGGGTAAATGTATGCTGAACTTGTCTGGTGCTGCCAAGCTCTATCCTCTCCATGGTATCCGTGAAGAACCAGGTAAAGCTCATGGGTTGACCATAGGCATCCGTGGTCTCAAGGGCCTGAACATCAACCGTTAAAGGTGCCTCCCCTTTAAAAGTATTGATCGCATAGCGAGGCACGGGCAAAGCATCCGCAAAAGCACTGATCGTCTTCTCAACCGGAGCTGTGACAAAGTTCGCCTGATCCTTGAGACGAAGTTTCACAAAATAATCAGCTTCTGCGGCATAGTCGTGAAACGCAAAGCCCACTTGAGAAAATGTGAACGGTATTGCGATGCTCGAGTTATCCCCGAAGTCCCAGAGAAATTCTTTCAGATTGGCAAGCGCCGGTACTTCTTTTGTCGCGTAAATGACGGCCGGAGGATTGACCCTCACGATCTCATGGTAGATCTCCGCGCTCGCAACGGGAGGGGCCGTCACCGTGATCGTTTTGCTCTCTGTGAAGAGACTTCCAAACGCTCCCTTCGCTTCGAGGCGAGCCGAGAATGTCCCAGGCGTTACATAGACGTAAGCCGCGCCCTCGTTGAGTGTTTGAAGGGTATCACCTGTTCCGAAGTGATAGACAAACGTGTCGAGCAGACCAAAACTTTTCGAGGCATCAAAACTGACGTTAAGTGGTGTCTCTCCACTTACGGGAGCGACGACGAGATCAACGAGGAAAGGTGCATTGTTAAAACATGTTCCCAATTCCTGCGTCACAAGCCGTTTTGCACGAGGTTTTACATCACAATCGGGGGCGTTGAAGATGCCGACCTTGGAGGTGAGAATCGATTTGTTTTTGAACTTGATCTCTTCAGCGGACTCGAGCAACATGCGCTCCGTCGTGATCTCAATATCCTCATCCAGCTTAATTTTCTCTTCTGTTTTAATGTAGAGGTCTTTCGAACGAATCACGACCCTGTTTCCGAAATCTATCTTCTCGGCAAAAAGCGTCAACACACCCGTTACGTTGAAAATCTTGCGGGAGTGGATTTTGATCTCGCAGTCCGTGGCGATTCTTAGGTCTGTTGCTGTGATATTTGTGTCGATGTGGAGTTTTCTATCCACGCCAGTTTGAGTTCTTAACGTTTCATAGTCCGCAAGATTGGCCTGCGAGCGGACCACAAATGTTTCACGACAATCCCGCGGCCGGTGATGATGATTTCGTGGATGGTCTTTTCCTTTCGAGCGCCCTTGGTGGGCTTCAGCTGAAAGAATAAAACAAAAAGACAAGAGAGCAGCGAATAAGCGCATGAGGGGCCTTCATTAAGAACTGTATATGTGGTTTAATGATAGGCGACTTTCTTGATAATTCCATGAGGAATAATTTTTACATTTTGTTAAGCTTTCTTAGACTGTAAAGCCGATACTAATAATCCCCGTCAATACCCGCCACTTCTACTCGGCGACCTCGTTCTTCAACGCATCAACTTATCGACATTAGCGTTTATGCTAATGAGATACCACAGTACCACGAGATACCCTGCCAAAAGCCATACTCCCAGAGTGCCAATCACCCACTTCCAATGCGTCTTGAGTTTTGTATCGAGTACGACCTGATGCTCATTGATGAGGCTAAGAATTTCTTGATTACTCGCCGCTTCATTCACATCACTCAAAGATCCGATCTGGTGATTTTTTATGAATTGCGGATAGAACTCTTTGATCAGCAAGGCGGCCTGAGTTTGTGAGCGCTCTGCAAATTCCATTAAATTTTCACGCTTGTTGACGGCCTTAAGAATTTCCATCACCTCCACAAGTGAGGGATAGCTTTTCTTATCCGCATCTAAAATTCGATCAAGCGTAGATTCAGAAATCCCTGTTCTATGCGCAAGGGCCTTTTGGGTCTTCGCGCCGCGCTTTTTGACGTCTTTTTCAAGATAGTCCTCGCAAGCGTTGATCACGATCTGCTTCAAAATCTCATCAACGCTCTTGTTTTGATCCACGGCTTTTCTCCTAAATGTTCCTAATAACAATCATGACCAATTTCTGCGTGAAATCCACCATGAAATCTCACCGTGGCCCTCATGCTAGAGCGATAAGTGACGAGAATAACGTTTTAAAAGTGGAAGAAGCCTCTTGATCTGACTAAGTTGCGGCCCCCAATCAAGGGCAACAAAGGAAGAAAGAATGGCGCAAAAAAATAATCGCAACAATCAAGACCAAGGAGGATTCGACATCGTCGAGCCGTTCATCCTGCTCTTCACGGAGGTGCTTAAACTCATCCTCCTACTGCTAGAGCTAATCGGACGCTTTGCCTTTCAAAAATTCTCGGCGCGGTACTTGGAAACCCGCAAAGGGCGCTATGTGAACAAACCCCTCACTGCCCGCCAACTGAACTCAAAGAAGCAAACTCAAGGGATGGAATTTCTCGCTCAAAGCTTAAATCGCAAAAGGCCTTTCCGTTACGAAGAACTCAATACCAAACGCCATACTGGAGTTATCGGCTCAACTGGTTCCGGTAAAAGCGTTTGCTTAGAAAATCTCATGATGAATGCCCTCTCCAGGGGACTACCTGTTATCTACTTTGATCCCAAGCCCAGTATTGAAGGTGTCCGCAGGTTTAAGAAAATGGCAAAGGCCTATAATAAGAAGGCGCTGATCGTTGGAGACGAGTTCTTTTCAGAGACACTTTTTAATCCCCTTCTTGAAGGATCAGCGCACGAAGTCACCAATCGCCTTATGAACGCTCTGGAGTGGAGTGAGAGTTTCTATAAGAATGAATCACAGCGCGTGCTCTTCGAGGCCATTAGGCAGTGCGAGGTAGATAAAGCACCCACGACCCTTGAGAACATTCTTAGCAAGCTCACATCCCACCATGATCGCAAGACGGTCGCTGGTCTTTTATCCCAGCTCACCGCTCTTAATCATTCTGAATTCAAAGATCACCTGAATTCTTCGACCATCACGTCTATTGGCCTTCGCCAGATTCGGCTTGAAGGTCAATGTGTCTATATTGGCTTTCCGGCCATGGGTAAAGGCAGCGTCGGCATGGCAATCAATAAGCTCTTCTTTGGGGCAATTCTGTACCACTCCAAAGAATCCTTTAACGGCATGATCCCAGGGCTCAGCGACCCGCTCGCAAAACCCATCGCTGTGGTCTTTGATGAATTAGCAAGCACAGTCCATGAGGGGTTCATTGATCTGCTTTCTAAATGCCGCTCAGCTGGAATAGAAGTGACCTTTGCCACGCAGTCACCTTCAGACATTGAGCGTGTTGTTCCTGGCATGACTGATCAGGTTTTTGAAAACACCAACAATGTATTTCTCTTTAATCAAGTCGTTCCAAAGCACACCGAGTATTTCGCAAAACTCATCGGCACCTGTCGCACCATCAAGCGCACCTATCAAATCGATGAAGGGAGTCGCTCTGAGCGAGGCAGTGAACGAGAGGTCGAAGAATTTATCGCTCACGCCAACATTATCCGCGGCCTTGGTATCGGTCAGTGCATCTTCTTTCAGCGTGACCCTAAGAGAGTCGATCTTCTTAAAATCAAGCTCCCACTGTACCCAGAAACAGTGCCGGAGCGCTCCCTTCAACACGCAGCAAGCGCCATTTAATTTACCCACGAAGGACAACCTATGAATACGCTCCACAATTTATCTCCCCTCCATCACGCCCTCGTTGCCCCTTTAGAGCGCTGGAAAATTCTCAAGCTCGATGATATTCAGCAGCTCTCAGGCGTCATTGAAAAGACCTCGAACTTCTACAAAAAGATCAAGCACCTCGAGTCCCATGGACTTCTGCAGGGCTCAATTGAACCTTACTCACATTGCAAATATGTCTATCTCACCCCAGCAGGAATTGAGCATTACGGACTTTCAAAAAGCCACATCATCACCAGCGCCACGATTAATCATGACTCCCTCGTTAGCGACATCCTCATTCAACACCAGCGCTCCTTAGTATTTAATTCGGCGCTCACAGAGATTGATCTGATGAGGGACTACCCGATGATGAATCATCGACCAGACGGAGCATTTAAGGGACATCACAAAAAAGATTTCTTGATGGCAGTCGAGCTTGAAATCTCCATGAAATCCAAAAATCGGGTGGAGGAGATTTTTCAATTCTACAGCTCCTCGGGATTTTTTAATAACGTGCTCTACATTTTTTCGAGCAAGGCCGTTTATGAAAAATATCAGCAGGTCCTAATTAATTTAGGTCCCAAGCTCGAAACATCAAAATTTCTATTTCTTTATTCATCCAATCTCTACCGACGACAATTCGATCTCGTGAACTCTGAGGTCACCTGGCAGGGGCAAAAGACAAATCTCAAGACGATTTTTAGCACTGTCCACTCACAGGGTAATGAGCGGGTAATAGAGTCCACTGCGTTTTAACAACGATCACTAACCACAATGAACTAAAGAAGAATTCGCGCCCTGTTGCCTGACCTCCCCCTCACCACGTTGTTATGAGAAGGAGGTCAGGCAACAGGGCGAAAAAAGAATTAAGAAAGAAGGAGAAGGATTTATGACTATAGGTCCCATACTTTATACAATTCAGGATGCAGCAAATTTATTAAACGTAAAAGTGTCTCGACTAAGGACGGCCGTGTTTAGACGCGAGATCGGCTATGTAAAGCTAGCCGGTCTTGTGAGGTTCACGAGAAGTGATCTGGAGGGCTGGATCGAGAAGGGCCAGGTCCCAGCGAAGAAGCAAATATGATTGGAGGAATTGCCGCGCCAGCGATATATTCGAGGCTGCTCTTTGACATTCGTAAATGGACAACCACAAATCACGCCACTTTCATCAAAAGGAAGTCGCATGATTAAAATGAACAAGAAAAAAGACGGTACCCTTTCCTATCGCGTGAAGGTTTATGTGGATGGCGAACAAGTCACCAAGACCTTCATCCGTAAGAAAGACGCCGAGCTGTGGAAGCAGCAGATGATCGTAGATCGTGAACGCGGGGTCTTGAAGCTTGAAAGCAAAGAGTGCCCACTGACCTTTTGTGAATTTAGCCAGCAGTGGCTTGAAACAAAGGTTTTGGGCATTGCTCTTAAATCCAGAGACTCCTACCAGACGATCATCAAGCATCACCTATTACCTAAGCTCGCAAGCAAACGACTCATCGACATCGGCATGAAAGATGGCCATCAGCTCATCGCTCATTTTAAGGCCCTAGGAAAATCTCCCAAGGGCATCAATATGGTGATGGGGCTTTTAAAAGCGATGCTCAATGATGCCGTTCGCTGGGAGATCATCGAGGTGAACCGCATTCAAGGTCTCAGGACTTTGAAAGTACCGCCCAAGACTGCGCGCTACTGGATGCCCGATGAGATTCGCCGCTTCTTAGATGCCACCCGTGACACTGATCTCTATGAATTATGGGTCGTGGCACTGAATAC
Source organism: Ophiocytium majus (assembly GCA_032358315.1). NCBI lineage: Eukaryota > Xanthophyceae > Mischococcales > Ophiocytiaceae > Ophiocytium > Ophiocytium majus. The sequence continues at coordinate 19,847 of JAULBY010065763.1, read as the reverse complement.
GGGCATGAGACGAGGAGAACTTGCTGGGCTTTGTTGGGACAAGGTGGATTTTAGCAATAAGCTGATTCATGTGGCACGACAGCGAGACCGCCACGGGCTCCAGGATTCCACCAAAACGGCCACGAGCTTTCGGTACGTCCCCATGAACAGTGCTTGCCTGGAGGCGCTCGAGCGCCTTAAAGCTGAAAAGCGGCATTCTGAGCTGGTCTTTGTCTTTCGGGATGGGACGCCGATTGATGTGCAACACATCACAGAGCGGGAGTTTCGAGAGGCCATTGAAAAAGCGCAGGTGCCGAAAATTCGCTTCCATGACCTGCGAGGCACGTTTGCTGCTAATGTGTGTATGGCGCCGGATGGTGATCTCTACGCGCTCTCGAAGATTTTGGGGCACAGCTCAGTGGATATGACCGTGAAGCGCTACGCCCATCTTCATAATGACTTTTTGAAGAAGGTCGCGGGCTCCGTGAATTTCGCTTGAGAGTCTCGTAGTACAAATTCAGTACACGCAAACAAAAAAGCCTTCTAAGCGGTTAAACTTAGAAGGCTTTTTTATACTTGGTGCCCAGGAAGGGACTCGAACCCCCATACTTGTTACAGTGCTACCACCTCAAGGTAGTGCGTCTACCAATTTCGCCACCTGGGCAATATCAGATTTGGTGAAGGTCAAAATTAAGGGAAATCAAAGGGGTTGTCTAGCGCGGATTCACTATCTACGCACGGAATCATCGACGTCAGACAGGTAGAAATGCAGACGTTGAATGCCTTCACGCAGAGAGCCAAGCTGGCCACCTAAGGTGAGCCACATTTGATCATCGCTGGCAGTGAGAGCAACTTTTGGCGGTGCCACGATTAGGGCGGAAAGATCGGTTTCCGGCAGTTCGTATTCTTGAAATTCATTGAGAAGATCGGCCAGTGGATCGTCACCCGCAGACAACTCTTCCGGCATGACCATCGGTCGCACCAGCGTGAGCTTCTCGATCGTTCCTGTTTCCTGCAAGCGTGACATCTCTCAACCTTTTTAGCCCGCGACCAATCAAACGGGCCTTGCGTCCTACGGGGATGTGTTTTGCATCCCTCATGCCAGAGAGGGTTGGTTTCCCAACTTTATTTCTGACCACTTGAAGGCAACGCTAACATGGATTTTTGGGGTGTTGGGGTGCCCTTAAGGTGACCGTGGACTTTTTATATGACAACCCGGCAGTCAAACTGGCTAAACACTCAACAACAGAGGCGTTTTTTCCCCCAAGACGTCCCCAGGGTTTCTCAATAAAATCGTATTATGGAAAAGCCCCTGTGCCGCAACTGCCGGCATTACTTCATCACCTACGATCCCCAGCTCCCTTACGGCTGCCGCCGCTATGGCATCAAGAGCAAGGATGCCCCTTCTAAGGCCGTTGAGAGTGCCGGGGCGGGTGAATGTCAGGGATTTGAATCTAAGGCCGCAGGCAGCGTCGGTAGCGCCAACCCCAAATCAAAGTAGCTCGGACTCGCCTCGAGGATCACGGCGCCCCCTAAGCAAATTTCCCCAGCATAGAACACCACTGACTGACGAGGAGTGACCGCCCGTTGTGGAATATCAAAATGTACTGTGAGCACGTCACCCTCACGAGTCACGACACAGTCTTGGTCTTGCTGGCGGTAGCGGACCTTCGCTTTGCAGCGAAGCGGGAACTCAGGAGTCACTCCCCCAATCCAAGTGGCCTCCACGGCGGTAAGGCCATCACAATACAAAGCAGGGTGCTGCTCACCCTGTACCAGGATCACTTCATTCTTACTGATATTCTTTTTCGCCACAAACCACGGCTCACCGGGCCCACCGACACCAAGTCCCTTGCGCTGGCCGTGAGTGTAGAAGCAGACGCCATCATGGGGGCCTAGCACTTTCCCGCCTAAATCAACGAAGCTTCCCTTCGAGGTGGCGATGTACTGCGAGAGAAACTCTTTGAAGTCGCGCTCACCGATGAAGCAGACACCGGTTGAATCTTTTTTCTCAGACGTGGCGAGCTCGAAGCGCGCGGCGAGTTCCCGCACGGTCTTCTTCGGCAAATGGCCCACTGGGAATAGTACGTTTTTTAAAACGTCACCCGCGATTGCGTGCAGGAAGTAACTCTGGTCTTTGCTGCCATCGAGCCCCTTCAACAGTTTGCCATTTTCCGTGCGACAGTAGTGGCCAGTGGCAACGTACTGAGCGCCGAGCATCTTGGCATAATCAGAGAACACTTTGAATTTGATTTCGCGGTTACACAGGATGTCCGGATTGGGAGTGTGCCCAGCGCGGTATTCGCTCAAGAACGTCGCGAAGACCTGCTCGCGGTACTGCTCACTGAAGTTCACACTGTAGATCGGAATATCCAGAGAGCCGGCCACACGGCGAGCGTCAAGCCAATCAGCTTCGGCAGTACAAGCTCCACCCTCGGCTTCTTCCCAGTTCTTCATGAACACGCCGATGGTGCGATAACCGAGGAGCTTAATGAGCAAAGCGGTCACAGAGGAATCGACCCCACCCGACATGCCAACTACAACGGTTTCCTGGGCACGACGATCCATCGCCTCGACGGAGACGTCAAAACCAAGGTCTTTCAAGAGGGGTAAGTCACCCATGGCGCGACTATCGCGCTGTGGGTCTGGCTGGTCAAGGGGAAGAGCTTAAACCGAGGCTAGAAGCTGAAATCTTTATCTAGTTCTACCGTCTCACGCCCGTCTTGCCCCTTGGCTTCGATGCTGATTTTATTGGAGGCCCATTGGCGCGCCAAACGGAACATCACACCAGTGACGACGACTTTGGCGTTTTTGCCACGGCGTCGAAAGATCGTCAGAGTCTCCCCCAAAGGGAATTCGTGCTCACCTTCTGCGAGTTGAATCCACGCTCCACCAAGGGTGCGCGGGCTCACCAGGACTTCACAATCAGTCAGGCCACCGGCGTGATGAATGAAGCCTTTGATGGGTGCTGAGAGATCAACACCCTCACCCCAAGTACATTCTCTCAACATAACGGCTTTGTCTTTGAAGTGGCCCACATGGGCAACCTTAAATTCTTTATCGCGCCAATTGATGCCGACGATTTGCAGAACTTCCTTTGCGGGAGATGGCCAAACGCTGCCGTACTCTAAGGTGTGAAGGCCGGTGTGCTTGCCAACCACGGCCTCACCATCAAGCGTGACCACATCACCGTCACGACGCATAACCTCGGGAACCCGTTGCTCAATCCACGTGTTGACCTTTGGTATGTTCGGTAAACAGCTACCGAAAAGCATTGTACGGACAGTCGGGTGAAGTTCAAAGTTTTCAGCGATCTTGGTCACTTCTTTGCGTTGCAATTCGGAGAGCGGCAATTCGAGGTTCGCGAGAATTTCCTGCGGAAGTGCAGCAAGAAGGCCCGCCTGATCGGCTTCAAGATCATTGGATGAGTGAACACCCACTGGTGCTCCTGGAATGCTATGCACGAGCTTGGCGTAGTGCCCTGTGGCCATCGAACCACAGCCGAGTTCTTTCATCTTCTTGAAGAGCCAATGCATGCGAAACGCATGACAGTCATAACACTTTCGAGGACGGCTTCCCTCGATGCGCGCACTCACCCAGGGCTTCATCACATCGGCGACAAACTCATCGCGCGGTCGAACGATCGTGAGAGGTATTTGCAAATGCTCGCAGATTTTTTTTACCGTGGCGATGCGTGCATCTGATTGGTGACAGGCAAAGATCTGATCACCCTCTTCTTGCATGAGTTCCGGACTAGAAGCGATGATGACCGCGTAGATTTCACGTTTCTGGATTCGGAGCAGATAGGCGGCGACGAGGGAGTCAAGGCCACCAGAAAGACCGACGAGAACAGGTTTCATTCGCTCTTTTCCGACCATTCTTATCACCTTGCAATCGAGGGAACACACACTTACCTCTATCATAAAGGCAACCTTTGCTCACCGCCAGTTTTCTCTCTCAAGACGGCCCACCGGTGCCCGATGAGTTTATATGAGCGAGAAGCCAACCAAAACAGGCATCACACTATGGATCGCACCCCATGCGGATCAGGGTAATGCGCTTAAGCATTTCATGGGTCATTTGCGCAGCAAGGGCCCCCGCTTACGCTTCAGTCACGCTGATATCAGCACCACTCTTCATCGCGACATGTCGCTCGTCGAAAACCTGCTCATGGCGGCGGAAGAAACCATGACGACGGAAAGCTACGACATCAAAGAATCTTTTTTGAATACTCGCCTTGAAAGCGAAAACCTCCGGGTCCTTGCCTCCTGGTTTAAGAATCCTCGTCGTAAAACGGAAGAACTGTCAGTCCAAGAGCGGTTCATGGCTTCAGTTTGCTATGCATTCTTGCGTCCGGCAGACGTAACTTTTATTGACATGGGCCAGGTGCAGCTCGATCCGCTCTGCATCGCTCACTTACAAAAACTTGTGAAAGAGAAATCACTCACTCGCCACATCACGGTGCGCCTGGCCGATAAAACGGTGTGGGAAGTGGGCTCTGATCATGAATTGATCATGACGCCCGATGGTCTGAAGCTCGTCGCTTAGTATCGAATACTGCAATTCATTTTAATCGCTGTCGTGGTGAACTTATTCATCGGCTTCACACGAATCTGCAGCATCCAATCACGCAACTCGAGTTCACAAGAAGCGGATTCAACATTCGGGCGCCAGACTTTTTCTTTTAGCCGAGAGAGCACCGTCTCTTCGTCGTGAATCTGCACCTGCAGATGTGCAGGATTTTTTCCGTGGATGTCATGAAACGCGATGACCTGAACAAGATCAGGCATGCCAAAACCGCAGAGGCGCAAAAGGCCTGCTTCAAACACAGCACGGTTTTGCTGCTCAATACTCACCAGCGTTTCCCTCACGGCGATGGACACTCGTGCGTAAAAAGCATGGAGACGCTCGCGCATATCCATGGGTAACTCTCCAGGCAGTTCCGAGAGCCCGGCACGCTTCCAGCTCGCCCAGTTGCTTTCTTCCGCAAGGCCAGCGATCTGATGGAGCTCAAGGCGCATGACCGAAAATTCGGCATCCACCAATTGATTGAAGCGCTCTTGCGCAACCGCAACATTGGCCTCACTGAAATATGTTGTGAAGAAACTCTTGATCCCGCCCGACTTGGTGTTCACAGCTCCCTGTCGCTTGTTGAGCTTTAAACTCACTGAGCGCAGACGATCAGTGGAGATCGTGAAGTCGGCTTCGCCTTGCGTTTCCGAAGCCTCCGTGTGCGTCAGCTGGCCCGTGAGACCTATGGCCTGGATTTTTTCTCCGGGAAAACGCTGGTGCCAGCTCTCCACCACCTGCTTCGCCCACAAAGGAAGATGGGGCAGCAACTCCGGATAGGCCTCGCGAGTCATGTGGTCTTGTTGCTCGAGCACTCTTTGATAATGAGTGGGCAGTGAGCGGAGAAAGCTCGCCTCTAGCCCTGCCCTACGAGCGAACTCCTGAGCGACGAGATACTCAAAGAGCGAGCCCTTGATCTCGTTAAAAAGCGCTTCGCGAAACTTATCGCTCACGCTACTTGGCCCAGTAGGCTTCTTCCAAGCTGTCCTCACGCTCTGGAAGGCCGCGCGCCAAACGCGGAGAGTTTTGCGACAACACTTCAAAGCTTACGCGGTTGGCGTATTTTGAGATCTGCCCGAGTGATGAGTAAGTCAAATAGCTCGCGTCGTGCTTAGGTGAATTTGGCACCATCTGGCGGTGATAGAGGTTGGCCGACATATCGTGAAGAATGGCAGCGAGGGCCGCGTCCCCAGCACCGTTGGTGTTTTTAATGACCTGCGGACCGCCCATGAATGGATTGATGTGAGTATAGATCTTTAAGGGATCGGTGCACATCGAGTGCTTCATCGCTCGTGAGTATTCCCACATGTTGTATTCAACGATTGATTTCGAGTGGAGCGGGTCTTTGGTAGGGCGTAACTTTTCGCGATCACACCAACCGGCGAGGTAGAGCCCTGAAGAACCAACCGTGAGAAGAACCATGTCGACCCACTCGAGCATCGCCTCGGCCGAAAGCAACGGATCATCAATGCCGTTCAAGGCGAAAGCTTCTGAGCGGTTCATCGCGAGGACGTTGGCGTATTCTTTAATGAATGGGAGCAAGAGTTCTTTCTGGTCAGAAACAAGTCCTGATGAACCAAGAGACAACACAACAGGAACACCCGCATTCTTCGCAATCGCGGCCGCGCGGAGCGTGGCCCCGTATATCGGCGCGCTTGGATCGCGGAAGACATAGGCCGACAGTAGCAGCGCCGAAGCCTTCTCAATCACATCCGTAGGGACGCTTTCATCACGGAAGCTGTTCATGCAGCCCTTCGAGATGGCGAAGGTTCTTTCCGCATCAGGTGTGACAAAGGTCAACGCACGGCCCATGGGTTTATCTGAGGGCTGCAGGTACGTCAGGTTCACTTTAGAGCTGGTGTTGCAGATGTACTTGAAGGCGTAATCGCCCACTTGAATCACTTTATTGATCGCTCCCAACGCCACCGACGGACATTCCGAAAGCACTGAGAAATTATGAAGGGTATTGCCGACGGCGCCACCCGGATATTCACCGCGAATCTGTCCGCGCTCTTTGAAGTAGTTGTAGATATTTTCCGCCAGATTGTCGTCGATGACGAGCGACTGACCCTTGCTAAACTTGTGCTCCAACAAAAACTCATCCGTCACCGGAATTTCGATATCCACCAACAACTGATCGATCCCCACGACATAAACATTTCCACGACGCGCTAGCTCTTCGTTAAAAGACTCACGCGCACGTTCCGTCACAGGGAAATAGTGTTTGGTTTTCCGACGCCCAGGAAATTTCATAGTGACCCCTCAAAACCGGTAGAGGCCCGAGTTTAATCTAGGCCTAAGCCCCCGACTAGGGCCCCATGGACGCAAGAAGGGTACTCATGGTAATTTTTACGTATGTTTCAAACAGAAAGACCCTCTCAAAGCCCATTATTTACTTTTCATCCGTCCCTGACGGAGCGCCCCGTGGGACTTGTCTCGATTCCCCACTCGGGTGAAGACGTGCCTGCGGAGTTTTTGCCCTACTTAGCGGCCGATCTCGCGACCATGCGCGAGGACGTGGATTTCAAAGTTGATGAGCTGATCGACATCCCCAAATTACAAGCGGCCGGCATCGGTGTTTTGGTGGCCCACGTTCACCGCGTGTGCATTGATCTTAACCGTGACGCAGATAATTGTGTTTTGTTTTGGAAAGAGAATACCAAGGGTGTCCCGTTAGTCGCAAAAGTTCCTACGCCAGAAGAAACACAAGGCTTTATCGCTCGCTATCACATGCCATTTTTTGAAGTTTATACAGCGCTGCTCAAGGAGCTCGAACGCCAGCTACCGGGAGCGGTGCCCGTGGTAGACCTCCACAGCATGCCCTCAGCTCCGACTTCATATCACATGAAGCAGAATCCAAAGCAGTCCACGCACCGTCCGGACTTTTGCGTGAGTGATCAAAAAGGCAAGACCTGCTCGCCGGCCTACATTGGCCACTTCGCCAAGGCCTTGCGGGCCATCGGCCATGAGACGGCGGTGAATGACCCCTACATTGGTGGCTACGTCACAACATTCGTAGACCGCTTCCGCACCAACAACATCCAGATCGAGATCAATCGCGGGATCTACATGGATGAGACGACGAAACTGCTGGTGATGAGCAAGGCGACGCCTCTCAAAGAAAAACTGACGACGGTGCTGGTAGAAGGGCTGACGGAATTTTCTCGTTAGTGGACGATGAGCTTATCGCGCTTGCGCTTTCCTTGCTGCAGCTTTTCCTCGCGCGCTTTTCTTAAAAATTCATCCATACGATCCCTTGGAGAAATCGGCACAACCTTCGGCGCTTCCTTAGGTTTCTCTTGTAACTTTTGTCTTTCGGCATTCGCCTCAAGCTCGATCTGTCGCTGGAGGCGAATTTCAGGATCGTCTTCGTCTAACCCCACATCACGTGTGGTGAAGGTTTTCTTATAGCGATCATAAATGTAGCGATAGAGCGGTTTAAGCTGTGGCCCGTTTTTCTGACCGCGCTCCATGAAGTAGACCATCTCTTTGAGCATTTCCACGTCTTCCATTTGGTGAGACCAGGCAGAGAAGAGATAGAGCATCCCCTCTTGATCTATCTGACGATTGAAGGTGAGCTGCTTAAATTCTTTATACACAATCGGTGCAATCATCTTGTCTGATGTGCGGAAACTAATCCCCTTAAAGAAGCGGGTGCGGATTTCATCAGAGTCCACATTGTTTCTCTCGCTGATAAGCAGATAGGAAAGCAGAAGGCCGCGCTCGAAGGTGAAGACGATCTCTGTGCGATAGTCTTTGTTTTTCGAGGCGATCTCCACATAGGCCATGCCTTCATCCTCCAAGGGACCATAGTCTATAAACCCTGGTGGGAAAATCGAGGCACGCAGATGCAAAAGATAAAGATTGTAGTACATGTCAGGAAACGGCAGGTCCCACCCTTCAATCTTGCGGCGGAACAGGTCATGCCAAACTTGTTCTGGGGTCTTCTTTTTAAGCTCACGCCTTACTAGAGGAAGTTGAAAAAACTTTTGCTTATCTAGTTGATCATTCCACGAACCACTCTTGAGTAGATACAGGCGCGCAATTTCTCGGCCTGAGGGACCTTGAAACAGAACTCCCATCTCAGGTTCACGATCAGGATCGACAATTTGAATGATAGGAATCGTGCGAAACATCGGGTGGCCCGTTGGAAGCGGCACTACCACATCTCGCAAGTGGAACTCGTGCCACAGCCCGGGGAAATCATTTTTGAGTTCGGTAGAACCTAACTGTGGCCCTGGTGTGAGAAACTTTTGATCCCACCGCGACAGCTTATAAATCTCATGAGACCACACGCCCTTGATCACTTGCTCGTAGGTGTAATACGGAAGGATCCGGTAGGCCACGAAGAGCCCTAAAATGGGTACCGCCAGAATAAGAATAAGCAGCGTGAGCCGCTTCAAAGGTGTTTGGCCATAAGTTATGAATATCTATACGGCATTCCTGGGAAAAACTGGAATCCCTCAACATTTCTTTATTTTGTCCGATAGGTTGAGTGAACTATGGGGTTTAACCCGGGATTTCACAATGAAACCGACACTGCTTACACTTGCGCTTCTCATCTTAGCTACGGCCTGTGATGCCCCTCAACAGCGGCGTCTGTCAGGGACATTCAACAACTCGAGCACGTCTAACGGAGGCCTCGAGGGAACCGATGGTTTCACCCCGAACCCGGGCGGCACGACTTCTGGCACGACCACCGGCTCAACGACAGGGACAACCACGGGTACAACAACTGGTCAGACGATCAACTGTATTAAAAACGTGGTCGCTTTTCATGCAGGTCTAGGCAACGTGGATGTCTGCGAAGACTCGGCCAACGAGGTCCTTTTCAAGCTCGGCTTTAGCACCACAGACCAATCAGACGGCACTTGTATTGTGCCGATGTACAAAGACACCGCCGGTAACTCGACCTACCTAGGCACGGCCCAATGTACCAAGCACAACCAAGGTCAAATCGTTTACGGAAGCGTGTCTAAGAACCGTAGCGGCTACGCGGGCTACCAAATCAATAGCGTGATGGTGCTGAAGTACTCCGGCACGAGTGCGTTCTATCAGTGTATGAATGCCTATGGGGTTTCTTTTCAATCGTGCATGGGTGCTTACGGCAACAACTCATTCTACCAAAGCTATTGCGACACCCAGGCCAAGAACTACATGACCGGTCTGTGTAATACTTTCAAGTCGAACTATCCTTACTCCCAAGTCAGCACACGCTAGTTAATGCATGTGCTGGGTCTGGATCTTTTGACCGGTTAACCATTTTTTCAACCAAACAGTTTGTCGTGTCGGTAACACCAATACCGGCACAATCACATCGCCCTCTTCTTCTTCGTTCATAACGGGCGCTTTCATGCTCACCACAAACATCCAGACCGTTTCATCTTGTTCGAACATCTTGATTTGCACTTGAATGGGATGGCCATCCCAGACTTGCTCCCAGGTCTCGTCGGCCTGAGTGAGAGTTTCAGGAAGGCGTTCAGCGTAATCGCCAAATTCCTCAAAAGGAATGTCGTCGTCATGACGGTGTTGAATGACCCAGGCGAGTAATTCACTCTTCTTTTGGGCAATCCACTCTACGGTCTCATCGGGCAGATAAAAGTCGTCGGCCATGGTTTTAGGCCCTCCTAGACCCCTATTTTACCATAAAAGGAAAAACTTCCCCGCTATAGCACCTTCTTGCCGCCAGGTATAATCCTAGGAGTCAGGACAGGATGTCCCGACGAACAACACAGGAAGTGACATGTCTCAGCCGCAACAAAACCAAGATGAACTCGGTCTTCTGCTTTCGCTCGCTGCCTCTGGGCACTTGCCACTATTTCATCAAGATTGGATTCGTGATTCTTTTTCGGATCCTCGTCGTCTGAGCTTTGCCCGTGCGACTCGTATTGTTGAAGAAGGCCTTAAGCGCCTTGAGCGCCACCAAAGCTACGATCGAAAACAAACCGCACTCGGTGCTTTCACCAATGCTGAACGCAGCGAGTTCATTCAGTCATTCTTTAAGATGGTTGAATACAAGACCTTGGACCAATTAAAGGAGCTGCATTGATCGCTAAGTTCACTCTTCTTAGCCTCGCTGCCAGTTTTTTTGCGCTCTCAAGCGCACAGGCGGAATACCGCGTGTACCAGTACCTAGTGAAACCTCGCAATGCCTCAGTCATGGTGACCCAAGTTCAGGCCAAGCCCATTCGCTCGACCCTGAATCCTGTCGCCTTCTTGTCGTACAACGGTGGCAAGAGTTCGGTAGATATCACTCTTATGCGCACCTGGATGTGTCCAGGCAGTACCGCGCGCAAAGACTACTGCATCCATCCATCTGAGAGGCTCGCCTATGAGTGATGGTATCCGCGAAGTCTCGAACGCCCAACGAAGCACGATGAACGCCCTCACGCGCAAAAACAAGGCCGAGGTCGAGCAGATCAAACGCATCCACTCCCTGAACGTTAATGAGATCAAAAAATCACAGGACAGTGACCTCCACCTCTTGCGCGAGACTCACCAGCTCGATGTCGCTCAGGAAGTGCAGAAGAAAGAAGAAACGCTCCAGGCGCTGCGGAAATCGCAAGAAGAGACTCAGCGCCTGACCGAGACCGAAACGCGGCGCCAGCAGGCCCACGCAGGACGGAAGCGCGAAGAGATCCGCCAGCGCAGCGAGGCGGAGATCGCGAAGCTCAATGTGCAGCAAAGCGAGTCGACGGAAGACCTCACCCTGCGCCACAACGAAGCCGTGCGCGACATCCACCAAGGCAACCGCGATCAGCTCCATGACATGGATTCCCGCCACCGCACGACACTGGGCGCCGAGAGTGATCAATGGCGGACACGCATTGAAGACCAGCGCACGAAATTCCAAGGCACCTACAATGTTGAAGGCCAAAAATACGAGCGCCTGACCACTGATCAAAAGAAAAAGAATGAAACTCAAGCACTGAACACCCATCGCGAGCACGAAGCCAAGATGAGTCAGATGAATAACCAGCAGGTTCAGCACGAAGAGAAAGTGAAGACTGTGCACCAGAAGTCGCTTAATGATAAAGAGGTCTACTTCGAGAAGAAGTACCAGGACCAGCTGGCGCAACACACTCAATCAAACAAGCTGCTGGATGACCTGAACCAGAAGGTCCTCGCCACGGCGAAAGATGATATCAACAAGCGCGTTGAAGTTGAGAAAAACCGCTCGAATGATTCCTTCTTCTCCTTCACAGAGATGCGTCCAAAATTAGAAGAGAAGCCCGACTCCTACGTCCTGCGCATCGAAATGCCGGAGTACGCCAAAGAAGAAGTCTCGTTGTCTGCCAATGGCAAAGAAATGGTGCTGACGTCGAATCGTCGCTACCAAGACGAGCGTAAAGACGCTGACGGAACTGTGAAAAAGGTCAGTAAAGTCGAATCCATGGTCAGCCGTATTCCTGTAGGCCAGGTGCTTGATCCACGTAAGATGGAAAAGAACTGGGTTGAGGGCGCCCTCGTCTTCACCATCAAGAAAGCCTAGTCCATCGTAAAATCGTGGAAAGTGGGATTTTCGATTTCAATAATTTCCTGCGCCACTTCACGAACCTCTGCACGCTCAGGACCCTTGGTGGCAAAACGATGCAGGTCTTTAAGCGACTCAATATCGCCTTCCGCGATGAGTTCTACCGAACCGTCAGGCAAGTTCACCACATGCCCTTTGACCAAAAGACCGCTGGTTTTCACATGCTGAAGCACACTCCAGCGAAAACCGACTTTTTGTACTTTACCCTTAATGACCAGACGCATTTGTAGCATGTAAGACTCCAAGGCCCTCATTCTGGCCTAAAAAGCTCGTCGGGGCAACCTGGCACGCTATGCCCTGCCGTACAAAACCCTTATAATCAGAGGATGCGTCGCCCGCAACTTTTACATTTTACGGCCATTTCTACTGAGCAGCATCTCACGCTGCGGGCCTCTCTCTCGTTCTCCCGTCAAGCTCGCCACCAGTTCTGGCAGAACCCACTCCCCGGTCTTGATCCCATTCGTCCGATCGAAAGCTTGGGACTACTCCAGTCGCGACGTTTCCGTCTGCGCATAATGGGTATGGATAAGGAAGGCCACGAACTGCTGAATCGTGAATACGATTCGGACTCTTTTGGTGATTTCAATCTGCGCATTCCTCATCCTGTAGAAGGTCCGGTGGAACGTCTGTTGGTGTTTGAGACACGCACTCACCCCGGTCTCGACCTGTTGATCGGGAGTTTTATTCCTTTGAACGTTCGTGAGGATCGCCGCATTCTCATCACCGATTTTGATAAGACGTTGGTAGATACGCGCTACCACTCTCTACGCGAACTCTATCTCTCGTTGCGCAGACCCCTCGGCTATTTCCCTCCGGTGCCCAACTCCATTGAACTGGTAAAAAATTACGTCAAGGAAGGGTTTCAGCCCTTCGTGGTATCGGCCTCACCGCATTTCTATGAAAATGCCATGCGCGATTGGCTTTACCGCAATCAGCTCTTCACCAGTAACATCTATCTTAAAGACTACCGTCGGGTGTTTGCTTTGTTTGAAGGTGAGCTCGCGCCAAAAGATCTCAAGACCCAGGGCTTTTACAAGCTCAATCATCTCGTGAATATCTTGCTCATGACCGGCATTCCAGATGAACTCGTGCTGGTCGGTGATGGTTTTGAGAGTGACACAATTATCTATCTCACCTTGGCTTCCGTTCTCAATGGCAGGCAGGACCCGTGGGTGGTGTGGAATTCTGTCAAAAAAGACGAAGGGTTTCGCCTGACCAACCGTCAGCACTTTCGCTTCTTGAGTAAGTTCTATCAATTGAAAAATCTGTGCGACATCGCCGGTCCGTGTCGCGTGAAGATCCACATTCGCTGTCGCAAAGACATGTTGGCGGGATGGAAGCAGCGCCGCTTCAAATACGAGTTTCTTAATCGCCTATTGCCGACAGTAGATTTTTACGAAGGATGAGCTCAGGAGAGCAGCATGCCGGGCGCGAAAGTGATAAAATAACCAAGACTCATATAGAAGCCCATTTTATGAAAACGCTGGGCCTGCTCATGTGGCATCAAACGTTGAGTAACGGGAAGGCGAGCGAAATCAAATTGAATAACTTCAAGGTAAATGCGAATGACGGCAAATAGAAGTCCGACAGTAATAAAGGCGGGGTCATTCATCCAAGCGGTCATGTGGAGGCTCCTTGCCAAACATTCCTGAACCTGTTCGACTCATCGGCAACCCGGAAGAAAACTTTTATATTCTGGGCAAGAAGCACCAAGCGGCATTTAAGGCCCTCTGGCAGAAAGTCATGCCCGCTGAATCGCTGCGCGCAAAGTTCGACACCCTAACCGAGCGCTGGCGGCGAGTAGAGACCGCGGTGATACCAGACAATACTTGGGGGGCATGGCTCAAGGCCTACTGCGAAGGTCTCGAGGTCACCCCCGCGCGCTACCTGCTCTTCCTCAACCAAATGGAAGCCGGAGCACTTCCTAACGTGCTTGTTGGTTGCACCAGCGTGTTTCGTTGGGACGAGGCCACTCAAGGGCCACAGCATCTGCGGTTGCTGGATTGGCCGCTGGCCTTGGTTGACGGTGAAACCAGTGAGCAGATCCTCATTGAAGCTCCGGGGAAGCCTGCCCTGCTGCTCATCTGCGTTCCGGGTCTCGCCTTCCTTCCCATGACAGCGATGAACTCCCACGGCGTCACCATGGCCTTGCATGCGAAGTACCACTCACTCAAAGAGGCCGATGGCCGTCCCATCAGCGAAGCCGTGATCGAAGGGCTGCTCCATTCTAAAAGTGTGCTCGAACTGCGCCGTCAGCTGAAGAGCTTTCAGACGCAACGTCTGTGGGGACTCAACTCCTGTGATGCTGGGGGGATGGTCTTAGCGATGGATATCGGTGGGCCACAAGTCGATGTCATGAGCGCAGATCTCCGCGAAGCGCGACTGCTCGTTTTCAACAACGCTCCTCTGGTCAAAAATAAAGAACTCGAAAGTGCGGAGCCACCGACCTTCACTCATTTCTGTAAGGCACGCCGTGAGTGGTGTCTCGAACGTTTAGAAAAAGCGTCCACCGACCATCCTCTCATCACACTGACTCGGGCGCAGAAATTGCAGCGGGCGAGTGCTCCGGCCGTGACTCTCTCAACTCTCCAATCACTGATGCTGTCTCCGGCGACGCGGACGCTTGATTGGATCGTAGGAGCACCCCCGCTTTGGCAGCAAGGCACCATGCTTCGCTGGCAGGATCTGTTCAACACCCACATGCGTAATCCGCAGACCATCACTGTGAATTTCCCCAAAGAAGAACGCCACGAATGGACCTTGCGCCAGCACTATGCTTTGGCACAAAAGTCTCTTGATCTGCAGGACATCACGACCGCATTTCATCATCTGCAAATGGGACTGGCCTCGGCCGAAGGTGAGCACAAGGCCCTCGGCTCTTGGGTGTGGCCCTGGTGGCAGTGGCGGTACTTAGAAAACAAACGTGATCGTTTGATGCTCTACCAAGAGACGCAGGAAACGCTTAGACAAACACCGGCCCCCTACCGGGGTCATGTGCAGCTCTTGAGATTGATTCTTGAAGTGGAGCTAGGTCTCGTAGCGACAGTCACTCCGCTGGACCTCCCCGCCACGCTGCGGACCTGGAGCGAGAAGTACCTCACGACACCCGCAACCGATCGCGCCCAGCTTACGAGAGACCTTCAGGTGCGCTTAGATTTGCATGATCTCACTCCGCTCAATTCCTGGACGACAAGGCGCACGCTGGGGTAAATAAACGCATGGGCCTTCTCTATCCTTTTCCTGTCTCTCCTGATGAAACCGGCTTTGCTCGTCTCGAAAACGGCCCTACAGGTCGCATCTGTAAAGTCACTCTCAAGAGCTACGGATTGCCGTATGTTTTTTGGGGCTACGCCCTCGCCTCGCTCTCTGTTTTGTTTTTTCTTTGGCTTGCAGTAAGAGAACCCATGGAAAAACTCGCTGGCCACGGCGGCCCCGATGCCTTGCTCGTGCTCGCGCTAAAAATGTTCATCTACTCTCTACCGTTTGTTATGTTGGGATTTTTTTTCTTTGAGAAAACTCTCACCTCCACACCTGGCCAGCTCACAGTGAGTCATCGTCTTTATGGCCTTAAAGTACGAGAGAAAACCTACTCTCTCGCGGCCGATCCTTTTCAGGTAGATCACTTTATTGATGCCCCCAATGTGGCGCGAATAAAGGGTGGCCCAGAAGCGGTGGGGTTTCAAAACAAAGGGTATTTTACGCTATGGGCGCGATTGCAAGATCAAACCCTCATTCGAGTGGACCGGCATTCTCGCAAGAGCGATCTTGAGGCCCTGGCGGCATTACTGTCTCTCGCATCTCATTCTTAGAAACGATAGACCAGCCCGGCGGTGAGCTGTGCACCCACGAACAACGGATCAAAGTCTTCGAATGATCTTGTCCTTGTTTCACGCTTAATCTTGTAGATTTTGATGGCCTTGACTGCTGCCGAAACCTCAAGTCCCCAGCTCTCCGACGGATAGAACATCAGACTCGCCTGACCCGAACCACCCGCTCCATAGCTGTTAAGAATGAACAACGGCGGAGCTTCGTATTGCATCCAGGGCACAACAACAACCAGCATCTCGATTCGCAGCATGAGGCGTTTAAAATCTAACAGCGTGAGCGTTGGCCCCACGCCGAAATCGAAAATCCGGAAGGTCTCGTCTTGCCCTTCAATCGTTTGCTGAGCATAAAGATAGTCAAAAAGAAAAGCCACTCCCACGACAGAATCTGGTCTCTGCGCCACGCCCTTCAGCTGGCCACCCTGGAAAGTCCAGCTGTCGCCCGGCCTATCTGCCTTGGAATTTTTTGATTCGAGAGCACTGAACTGGGCCGCTGAAAAATGCAACGTTTTCGTAAAGACCTGTTCGGTGGCTTCGATGAAGCGAGTCGTTTCTCTATCGATTTCTTCGGCTTTGACATCGTCTTCAAAGGCCACGTCATCGGTTGAAATATAGGCCAGTTTGCCAGAGACAATCACGGTGATGACTTGTCCCTTGGACCGCTCCTTCTCACCGACTCGCAAGACTTTTCCTCGACGGGCATAGCCTAGCGGTGCAGTTCTTTGGGCATCGGCCCAGATGACGGCCTTTTCACTCGTAACAACCGCACTTCGTGCGGCCATCGCCGGCAATGTGTACAGAGTGCCCACTAGGACAGGCGCATACATAAGCAACGCACCTAAAAAGGACCTAAAATAGTGGAGTAAATTTGAGCGCTTATCTCTCATTAACCTGAGTATCCCTGTCTGGCGTTACAATGAATCAGAGGCCCTATCCTAAGTCTAACGTGTCATCTGAGAAAAAGGAACGGGCACCTTAAACTCGCTTTGTTTTCTACCGATAGGACGAAGTGGAACTAGGTGAAAGGAAGCCTTTATGTATAAAACATGGATGATGAAAACACTTCTTTTGAGCGCATCACTAGCGATGCTAGCGGCGTGTAACGAGAAGATCGCACCCGAGCTCGCCGACGCGGCAGCGGCCACCACATCTGGTAGCGGCGGCGGTGATACGACGACGACCACGACGGCCGAGAATGTTTTCAAGCTCGAACTCGACACAACTCCCACGAGTGTAAATCCACTCTTGTTGGGCTACACCCTTCACAAGGCGAACGATCTTGCCACCGTGGAATGCTCGGTGGAAGACGTCACGGATGTGCCGGATACTTTGGATTCGACCCGCGACATCACCTGCTTCATGGAAGCTGAGGAGTATGCGCTCTTCTTTAACGGTTTCAAAATCAAGGCCGTCTCCGACGCCGAAACCTGCGACTACATCACAACGACCCCGAACTCGTACTACCGCCTCCAGCCGGGCGTGACTGCTCGCCTCTCAGGCGAACCACGCGAGGTCGTCAAATTTGTTTGCACAGACCTTGCTTTGCAAAACTTTGGAGCAAGTGCAATTCCGTCATATGGTACCAATTCTTCCCCCTTCACGACGTTAAACCAGTTATGCGGAAAATACGTAAACATCGACGGCACAACAGCGGTCAGCTTCGGAAGTCTTAATATTTCGGCTTCAGCGGAACCGGTAACCCTCGACTCTGAGAGCGAACTCTGTTCATTCAACTACCAGGATGACTCGATCAATTGCGACGAAGGAAAATACAGACTTCAC
Organism: Ophiocytium majus; assembly: GCA_032358315.1. Lineage (NCBI taxonomy): Eukaryota > Xanthophyceae > Mischococcales > Ophiocytiaceae > Ophiocytium > Ophiocytium majus. The sequence continues at coordinate 2,159 of JAULBY010065763.1, read as the reverse complement.
ACTGTCACCGTCGACGCTCCTGGAGCAGTTCCTGCCCTCACCGCCATCAGCGGCGGGAGTGTGTTGACCTCATGCGGTGGTAACGTTCGTGCGTGCATGGGTGGGCCGGCGAGCTCAATCGTTACGGCCGCGGGCTTCGACTACCTCGACGGGGTTAACGGCCTGATCACTGAAATTCCACTCGCAGGGGGCTCGACGAGTGCCCTCTCGGTCAGTCGGGATCTCGAGCGTGCCAGCAATCTGCACATGTCGAACTTTATGCGCCAATGCTCTGGCCTACCAAACTTCACTTCGGCGTCGAACTTCAATACAAGTCCGACTTTTTCGCCGGGTTACGATGCAGATGTGATGGAAGAATACACCCGCCTTGGAACGACTCTCACAAACAACGGCGCGGATCAGGAGAAAGACGCGACTCATAATCAGTTTGACGTCATCATCCTCGGAGACGATCCATGGCGTGCAGGTATTCCTGAAACGACTGTTGATGGGTACCTCGACGGTGACCCTCGGATTGCATGGAGTAACTCGCGGATGAAACCACAGGCAGCTCACTCTTTCGAGTGCCTTGATCGCGCTCTGGATGTGAAGGCGCGGATCCGACTTGTGGTGCGCGAGTGGAACCGTAACTTCTCACCTACCACACAAGAGTTCCGCTATATCTCTGATGTGTTTAGCGCTTCGGCGAAGATGGATGCGGGTTCTCAGCAATTAAATCCTTACTTGATCTACGACCAGTTCAACGACGTGGCCGATTGGGACGACTACCTCGTCTTTACCAACTCCGCGACTAACAGCTGCTCGCTGAGCACCATGGATGCGACAATCCGTGCAGTACGAAGTCCATTTTGGTTCCCCGGAGCCGATCACTAAAGACCAAAAAAAAGGGCCCCGAAAGGGGCCCTTTTCATTTGTGCTGATCGCGCAAATTAGTTGTTCATGTAGTTGCGAACTTTGTACTTGCTCGCCATGAAAGCGAAGATCAAGGCAAACACACCCATCGTGATCGCGAAGAACCAGAAGTATCCGGCGCTCGCCACTGGGTAGAGTTCGATCTTGGTGATGAAAGACACCAACTGGTTTCCAAAGAACACAGTCAAAAGCCACATCGACATGATCGAAGACTTCATGCTCTTCGGAGCTTGCGTGTAAGCAAACTCAAGACCCGTGATTGAAACCATCACTTCTGCGATGGTGATCACGAGGTATTGGAAGAACTGGTACATCACGTTCAGTTGGTTGCCGCCGTCCAATTGGATCTGAATCAACGCTGCCAAAACGAAAGCGAAGCCGGTCATCAGCATGCCCCAAGTCATACGACGGAGCGGAGTCATCTCGTAACCCAAAGCTGTGATGCCTGGGTAAACACCGAATGAGAAGATCGGAATCAAGACCATAACCATGATCGGGTTCCAGGCAGAGATCTGAGACGCTTCAAACTGGATGCCCATCCACATGAGGTCCATCTTTGTCGCTTGAATAACCCAGCTTGAACCGTGTTGATCGAAGAGTGCCCAGAAAACAGAAACCGCTGCGAACACTTTAGTGATGTCCCAAACAGCTTTGGCGCCGTCGGCTGCTTCTTGACCGTGCTTCTTCGCGGCTTTTTCCCAAACTGTGCCAGTGCCTTCGGCCGTGAGACCGGTCTTGAGGGTGCTCAAGAAGCCGTTACCGTCTGCTTTTGTAGGGGGCATGTGAACGTACTGCTTGCGGCCCATCCAGAAGATGATCGTCGCGATGAACATCAAAACACCTGGTACACCGAAAGCAATGCTTGGGCCGTAGTGCTTGAGAGTCCATGGAGTGATGATGGTTGAGAAGAATGAACCGAAGTTGATCATGAAGTAGAACAAGTTGAAGACCTTCGCCAAAGCGGCTTCTTGGCCTTTCTTGAACTGATCGCCTACGTGAGCTGATACGCACGGCTTAATACCGCCAGAGCCCAACGCAATGAGGAACAAACCAACATAGAGACCGTTAGCGTTTTCCCACATGGCCAGAACAGCGTGGCCAGCACAGTAAACGAGTGAAAGATAGAGGATCGTTTTGTATTTACCCCAGATACGATCTGAGATGAACGCTCCCAACAATGGGAACAAGTAACAGAGAGATGAGAACTGGTGGTAAACCCAAGTGGCTTGAGTTTCTTGCATGAGCAA